>JAWZYU010000253.1:154934-219934 GCA_038380435.1 Ryuthela nishihirai | reverse complement strand
AAAATCCCTTCTGGAGATAAAGGTTTTTCTTCTTTAGGAAAATCTCGGCGAGGAGAGAAATCGCTTCTTGGGAGGCAACTTGTCGACGGAAAAAAAATACTTCCGAAGAGGCCTCTTACCGACGGAAGGGGATCGCTTTTTATGGGGAATTTCGTTGATTAAAAGAAATTGTATCTTAAAAAAATATCGCGTCGATGGAACTAAACCCCTTATAGGGATTGGTTCATCATTTTAAGCATGCGCAGAGAGTTTATTGAAGGGAGAGCGATTCTTGACTTTCGACTTACCATTATATCTCTTCTACATTAAGAAGACGACGCAGAGAAGTATTTGATAGAGGATGAATTCTTGGGTTTCGACTGCATAATGAATATTCCTTTGGGTGGTGGAGCACTTGCGCAGAGACTTCGTGGCACAGAGATTGGCATTGGATAAAGAATGAGTCTGATCTTTTCAGCTATTCTGCACTGAGAAAACAACCGAGAGATTCGAATACACGGGTGGACGACTAGAGGGAAAAGCATGATTTTTCAAGTTTATATTTAGTTATTCTTGTACAGATAAATGTACATCAAAGTTTGTTCTTGAAATTCAAAAAGTAAATATCCTATCTTCCCTGGAGATGTCTTTGCTAAAGATAAAAATTATAAGAATCGCTGATGCAATCCAAAATTTTATCATTCCATTCTTTTGTTTCTCTAGCATTGTTATAAACTGATTTGGCGAAATGTTCTCCTTCTGGTATTGTTATATTTTTATGTACATGTCACCGGCAAAGTTTGAAATCCGGCATTCTATAGAATGCCTAGGCATTGTATATAATGCCTAAAACTAGCTGGCAATGTATGAAACGATTCATATTTCACACATTTCCTAGGCATTCTATAGAATGCCAAAAGGCAAATCGGCAAAGTATAAAATACTCTCGGCAGTGATGTTTAATGTCGCAATGCGAATCACGTGACTCTCGACGTGACTCTCGCCTCAAACAGAGAGCCAGAGCACTCAGTCCAATTCGAATTGACCAGTAAATGTTCCCCTGGGTCCCCTATAGGATCACCCTGATTGCCAGATCCGCCAGTCCCTAGTTTCGGTAAAAAAGAGCGCCGTAGTTGGTCACTTTGGACACCAAAAAAGACACCCTTCCATTCGGAAAAGCGCCCCCTAGCGTTGTAAGAGTGTAAAAGAGGATTGCCTCAATAGGGATCCCAAAGTTTGAGAACCCTAGCTTCCATAGAAAGAGAGTTAAGGTCAAAAAACATATTAAAAAAAAGTCATCAAAAAACGACATATCACAAGCATCTCGGAACTCCACTGAAATAGATTTGACAAGTAGTAAAGTGAAATACGAGTATCCTAACTCGAATTGCAAACTTCGAATATTCAATACTTCACTGATTCGTTCTCACTTGGCTTTACCTCATTTGAGGCGTTTTTTATAATGCGGACGACAGATTCATTACAGGTTATGATGTTAATATTTCTGGCGGTAGTTGAGCAATGGTATTTTTCTCTTTTTGTAGAAAAATCCCGTATCTTATATTTTGTACTTCTTACATTTTCACATGCATCTTTTCAATAAAAGCCTTTTTCATACTTTGCCGAAATAGTATTTGTCATTCTATATAATGCCTAGGTATCTATACAATGCGTAGGGAAAGTATGTAATAATTCTCATATTTCATACATTGCCTAAAAACGCCGGGGTATTCTATAGAATGCCGGCTTTTCATACATTGCCGGTAACATATATATGATTTATAGATAATATCATAGATGATTTTATGAGAGATTTCGTTTCCCTCTTATTGGTATAAACTGATTTCGAGAGAGATTTTAACTCTTTTCTCTGTTATTGTCACAAACTGATTTTGCGAGAGAGTTCTTTCATCTGTTATTGTTGTAAACAGATTTTGCGACAAATTTGTTCCTCTATTTTGTTTTAAACTGATTTTGTGAGAGTGGTTTTCCTCTATTATTGTCATAAACTGATTTTTGCGACAAATTTTGCTCCTCAATTATTGCTATAAACTGATTTTGAGCGAGATTTGAGACCCAAAAACAAATCATTATATTTGGAGGATACATTGCCATTTTGAATTCTCCCTTTCTCTCCTTCCAGATGGAGAAGATCGTGGAGCGAATGCAGGACGAACAGAATGGCGTTCCCGTGAGGACAGTGAAGAGTTTCATGTCGAAGATTCCCAGCGTTTTTACAGGTGAGTGAAGACTCCTTTTCAACTTGAGATAAACCAATTCAGTTATTTCCATTTCGGCGAAATTGTTTCGACCTACGGAGAAGGGGACGAGGTTTGGCTCACTCGGTAGTTTGTCAGGCTTGCAATCTGATGCTCTCAGGTTTGGGTCCCAACTGGACCAACGCTGAGATCTATCCCTCTTAACCCCTCACTCTGCAATGGGGAGAAAGTGCGGGTGGTTTCCATTTGTTTCCTAAGAGCTCTCATGAATCACCTTCTACAACTTTCTCTAAACCCTTGTGGGCCTTCTAATCTAATCATTTAGCACTTTATGTGCACAAAAGTGTTTCGCAGAAATCAGACAACTAACCCACTAAGATGATAAGAGTCATCACACTGTGCTCAGATGATGGTTGTGAACGCTGCAATATCAGATCAAGAGAAAAAGAAAAAAAAACGTAGCAGAAACTTTATTTAACTGAAGACTGAGTGCAACTGTTTGGGATGATATCACAGCTCTGATCAAGGCGCTTAGTAATGTTGCAATTTGTTTCTCTTAATGAATCCATTGAAGAGGAATGGAACATAGACGTTACTTAGGTGAAGCCGAATGAACCATTCAGTTGCAAACACTGCCATTTAAAATCACACCACTTGGTAAGTTGTGGTTGTTGTTTGTTTTTAAGGAAAAAGTGGAATAGAAAGGTAGCCATCCTTTAAGTGATGGCCGAATGCAATCACTTTGGATTGGGTTCATAACTACTGAGCAAAGTTGTAGGTTTTTTCTTTCAATGGAACTAATGTGATAGAAAATGAAGTTGAGATTTTATTTGACTGATAACTGTGTGAAACTAATTAGAATGAGGATACAGTCAGCCCTCATTATCGCCTTTGAAATGCTGCTGGTTATTTCTCTGCTCCTTCTTCGCACGATAACTCCAAAAATAATCCAATCCAAGGGAACTCTCTAAAGACCTTGTTTCCACGGTGACGTGAAGTCCATCTTCTGTCAGATTTAAACTTGCCGGTGATTCGTTTCGTTAAAGGAACATCATGAGACTGATCGTGCGCAGGTTTCAAATTTTATAAGAATTTCTGAGTTGATGGATCGATTACAGCAGAGATGGAATCAAATGGAAATTTGGTTCAGGATTAGAAAATGAAAAACTTTGTTATTTAAAACTGTTTGGTAATTCTTTTGAGCAGTGTTTGTTAACTGTGAAGGTTGCGATATGAGGAAGCTCCGAAGTGGTATCTTTATGAGCTTCCATTGATGAAGCACAATGTTCGGAATTGAAAGGGGGCGGGGGTGGCTCAGTCGGTAGCGCGCCAGGCTCGTAATCTGTAGTTCCCAGGTTCGAGTCCCAGCTGGGTCAGCGTTGAGATTTATCTCCACAAAATTCCCCGCCCTGCCCACGGTCAGTAGGGGACACCGATGGGCTTGGAAAGGACGGCGTCCGTTGGATGGGACGTTAAGCCGTGGCCCCGTGTGCGGGAGAGCCATACCCTGTGCACGTTAAAGAACACGTTGGATGGCCTTGACGGGAGGCTACCATATGTCTCCCAACAGCTGTTCCAGTGGGTCCCTCCCCCAACCTTCTCTGAGCCTTCGGGTCCATGTGACCTGGCCATTTAGCCCATGGTGTGCAAAAAAGTGCCGCTCAGAGGTAAAACAACCCAACCGAAATCGGAATTGAAAATCGGTTATTTGATGAAGGAAAATGGATAAACGAACTTGAATGAAAAGCTAGTGATTTATGAATAATTAACAGAGGAATATGATCATTTGAGACGAAAAGAAATGGGAAGAGGCGATTAAATAGAATGAAGACAAACTGAGGAATTAGTTACATCGCAAGGGAATTGCGTAAAAGAAAAGAATCATTTGCTTCCCTCTGATTACATCATTTTCATTCTTTCTTTTTGCCTTGCAGACGTCCTTGAGAAAATGCAAAAGAATCTCCAAGGCACTAAGAAGGGAATGCGATTCTATCACGTCACGGGATGAATTCTTCGATTTCAGAGTTGCAGATTATATTTGCACAAAGAGTCACATGTCACACAAAGAGTCACATGTTAGCAACGCATTCATGATTTAAATCATTTGCTTTTGTTCTTAATTTTTTATTCGCTATTTTACCTTTTACGTTAACAAGTTACCTTCATGTAGATGCATGAAGCACGTGGGTGGCAGCAATCTCTCGCTTGTAGCATTCCGCTTGATCGCTTTTGGAACGAAAAAAAAAACAACGGAACTTGGATCTCTTCACTTGAAGATCATCAAGGATCAATTCTGTTAATTTATTTGCGATGTAAATGTTTTTATCTATGCATATGAGTGAACGGAAAACCGTATGGCTAGTTTATTAAACAGATAGTTAAATTGTGATTCACTTCATTGAACATTTTAGGGGTAAACTTCCTTTGAACAAGCCGCAGGATGTCTAAACAGTTTGAAGCTCATAGTAGAACAGCAGTTTCCCCACTATGAGGGAGAAAGGGTCAGGTTACAAGGACTGACCCTGTCACCGGAGAGTCAGTACATCCCCAGTCAGACAGAAAACAGAATGAAGATGGGCATAGAGGAAATATTTATCTTGAGTCAGTGGGATCTGAACCTACGTCATCCTATGATATGTCAGGTGCTCTGACCACAGAGCTACAGTCATCTGATCAATCTCTCCTCTACTGCTTATATCATGCTAGGAACCATCAGGCCAATCGCTGTGTTTTGAGTGCATTTGGGGACACTATTCTTCAGAACCTTCCCAGGCATACGACCAGCCACAAGAACCGCCTGGCTGATAATTGTTTTTGTGAGCAAATAGGCTAAAGACAGGTTTTCCTCTAAACCAGGGGTGGGCAAATAGCGGCCCGCTAAGAGTTTTTTGTGGCCCGCCAAGACAGTCAGAAAAATCCGCCTTGAACCGAGATTTCCTTCCCGTGCGCGACCGAAGATTCGTCTCGTATTTTCCACTAGGACGGTCACGTCAATACGCATGCGCAGTGTAGATACGAAAACAATTGCCCACCCCTGCTCTAAACCCATCTTCATCTTATTACTTAAAACAGCTTCTTAAAACTACATCAATGTCCCCTTATTGACCGAGGGGAAGGGTGGGGAATTTTGAGGAGATAAACCTCAACGATGACCCAGCTGGGACTCGAACCTGGGAAAAGTAGATTATGAGCCTGGCGCGCTGTCGATTGAGCCACTCATGTCACCCTTCAGTTGATAATTTTCTCCGCTAGCTCCCGTGCTGCTCTCGGTGAGAAAGAAGACACTGATGGACTTGGAGTGTCCGTCTAATGCGAAGTTAAGCTGTGGCTTCTCGTGCAGGAGAACCAAAGCATGTACACGTTAAAGGACACGCTGGGTGGCAATTACTGGAGATTCCCATCTGTTTTCTAATGGCTATCAAATGAATCCCGTTTTGAAATCTTTTCTGAGCCCTTAGGGTTCTTGTGAATTAATTATTAGCCCATTGTTTAGAAAAAATTTCTCTCAGAACTAAAACAACTCAAATTAAATTTCCTCTGTCTTTCAAACACACGAGAATCTGAGAAATGAATTCTTTTTCTTCTGGGAGAGAACGTTGCTTCCAAAACTGAAACGAAGATAAGAAATCCTTTTCCTCTGTCTCCATTCTTCTCAATTTGTCCTACTTATTTGTCAGCTTTCAAGCCATTTTCTCCTCCATCCCATCTTTGGTCGTTAGTAGACTTTTCCTTTCTCTCTCTCTCTCTGCAGAGGATGCGCCATCTTCTCTTTCGGCAGACTCTAATATCTACGCACTTAGTGGCCGATCCCTAAAAGGTATACGGCCACAGAGAAAGCAGTTTAAGACGTTTAACGTTATTAACATTGCAGTTGCTGAGCAGTCTACAGCTTGCTCTGATCCTCCTCCGTTGTTGGTCATGGTTTTGTTTTGAGACGCCAGAAAGTTTTGAAAAGTTGTTAACGCTGAGACGCGCAGATCGTTTTCTGTGTGACCGACTCCTCAAAGAAAGAAAAGACGTGACAGAATAGCTCGCAGGAGGAAGAGAGAGAGCGAATCGGTGCTCTACGGCAGAAGCAATGATGTCGATTTTTCACCGTGAGCAACAGAAGCCGAAAGAAGACCGAGTGTAGTCGTCTTCATCATCTTTACTTTCCTTTGTCAGTTGTATCCTTTGGCCTCAGAAGAAAATCTTAGGGATTAACTGAGAGAGAAAATAAGAAAAAGCACATTCATAAACGACAGAAGGCGTCTACTCTCCAACGTAAGTTTTAACCGTTGTATTAGGGCCATAATCAACTCTAGAAGTACACTTTTCGTAACTTAGCCACGACATAATCCATCTTAATCCTTATAACACAGCACATTGGTTTGTTTCTCATCACATCACACAAATAATTTATCTGGTAGAGTCAGAAAAGAGACATCGATTGGCTTGAAAAGATCGCATTGTAAAGAGATCCATACCTTGTACACGTTAAAAAATATACTACATGGTTTTGAAGGGAGGTTATATCTGTCCCCTTCCCCCAACTTTCTCTGAACCCTTGGAATTCTTGTGACCTGGCCATTTGATCCATTGTGCCCAAAAAAGTACCATTCAGAGGTAAAAGAACACAATCCATCTGGTGAGTTTCCCATTGTCCTGTTCTATCCAGCAAGTCACCAATTTCCATCAACTTTCAGTCTTTCTTTTGAAAATATTAACCTTTCTGTATTGCTATCAGTTAAGACTAGTAGGTATCAATGAAGATTCGTTCAGCCCTACTTCCTATTCGAAAAAACTTTATTTTCTTAACATTCAAATGACTATACGATGAAGTTCAAATGACTATACGGTGAAGTTCAAATGACTATACGATGATATCAATCAATAATAAATGTACAAGTTATCTGTTGACATATACTGCTCAAAGGGTTGAAGAAGGAATCGAAGTAGAGATATGTAAATCTCAGGAGGAAATTGGCCATCGGAGATATGCAAATGATTAAAGTTCCGCAGCGAATGGACACGTGACACCCAGCCGAGCCGTGGAAAAATACCGAGCGTCCCACAAGCTCGTATCCAAAGAGTGTCTAAGGGAGAAGAGAGCTAGCTTCCATAAACGTAATGTAAATTTTTCGATTGCAGCGCCCTCTAATCATGGCAAATTCGTGCATTGCAGTGAAGTCACTTAGCCAGGGAGAGGAGCGAGTTCCCTGCATTATTTTTCCACCGCCGAGCAAAGTTTTCAATTGCTTACATCACGTGATTAATTTTACATACACTTTGACTCAATGTACAATCATAATTTTCTTTTCGTTTAGAGAGAAAATATCAAGAATTAATGAAATCATCTTTTTAATAAAATCTAATTTTATAAAATTAGTAGTAGTTATGCTAAAGAACAAAATTTTAATATTTTGAACAACCTACAGAATTTAATATATTATAATAAATTGAGAATTATGTGTCAATGCACGATAAGATGATCTATATAATTATATTTTATAGAATTGTGATATTTTCAATAAATATCATATCGAGTTTTTTACTTGTATAAACGTTCAACAGATGGCGGCAGGCACTTCCCGTATCAACCATAAAAAGAGAATTACACTGTTAGAGCAAAGTGCAGAAGCCAATGTACATCGATATGTTCCAGGGAACACAAACCTGCAACATACATTGACTTATATATATTCGGAAGATGATTAAATGTATTAATTTACATATTAATTAAAAAAATTCTGCAAATTACTCAAAATAAACATACAATGGCTTTTCCAGGTATCGTAAAATGTACTCCTGAACGGGATAAAACACTCATTGGATAACTTTAGGGTCAGCTACCACTGTGCCAAACAGCCATGGCTGTTAGACATTTGGAAACACTGGTTAAATCGCAATATATATATACCAATAGTAAGACAAACCATAGCTGCAGTGGGATAAACTGATTGCACTGCGCATGCGCAGATCGCCGCTTACAGTCGTTTTCGTGCCTGCAGATCAATTTGCCACGTTCGGTAAAATTCCGCAGAACGGGCGCCACTTACGCTTGTGCAAAGCTAGCCTACTTCCCTTGCCGGCATGGTATCAACGTTCATTAAACGAAAATAATAACACTTCTATCGCTATATCTTAATTTTATACATGAAAAGCGAAAAAAGCTTAATAATACCAAAATAATAATCGAGAATTTTATTTTTATCCTTTCTTATTTCATATGTTTTTACACGAATATTGAAGTCTCATCACGAATAGGTTAGCCAAATTATTTTTCCAAGTCATGTAATAGAATATATAACTGATGTCACACCTATTCAAAAGCACAAATCGTGAATAAAAGTATTTTTACAGATTTTCAAATCTATTTGCATATTTTGTAACGGAAAGTGAAGTTCAAATAAATACACAAACTATATATGATCTGATTTATTAACTAAGGCAACAAAATTACATATATGGTAAACAATTTATTCACTAATCCCACAAAACAACAATATGCTATCAATCAGTATAAAACGAATCACAATTACCAGATTTTCTTTCTAACAAAGCGCATTTTACTGCGATACAGAAAAATTGCTATTTCATTTGAAACTAAAACCTCTCTTATCAGTCAAATATCCAAAACTAATCACTGAATATAACACAAACTAAAAGTATCTCCCAAACCACACTTCTTACTACCAACGCTCACAGATTACGATTAATCTCTTTCTTCTATAAACAGATTCTCCGAACTACTATTAGACATTCAACTATCTGGTACAAAATCACAGGCAAGCAGAGAAGAAAGAGAATTCTGTTCTTTCATTTCAACTTCATCGTTCGAACTCGTAAGTGACGTAGTTCTCACTCCGTGCTATACCTCGAGGTTGGGTTGGGTTGTTTTACCTCTGAGCGGCACTTTTTTGCACACCAAGGGCTAAATGGCCAGGTCACATGGACCCCGAAGGCTTAGAGAAGGTTGGGGGAGGGGACCCACTGGAACAGCTGTTGGGAGACAGATGGTAGCCTCCCGTCAAGGCCATCCAGCGTGTTCTTTAACGTGCACAGGGTATGGCTCTCCCACACACGGGGCCACGGCTTAACGTCCCATCCGACGGACGGCGGCCTTTACAAGCCCATCGGTGTCCCCTACTGACCGTGGGCAGGGCGGGGAATTTTGCGGAGATAAATCTCAACGCTGACTCAGCTGGGACTCGAACCTGGGAACTACAGATTACGAGCCTGGCGCGCTACCGACTGAGCCACCCCCGCCCCCTATACCTCGAGTGGCACGTTTTAACACAGTCTCCTTTTCCATTGTTTCAGGTGCATGTTCCATTTCAGTATATTGAAATTGAAGTCTTGTTCATAATCCATCGATGCTGTGTATTTGTTATCGTGAATAAATTAGCCGCATCGAAGTTCTCTTAGAGTCAAAGGTAATTATCATGCTGTATTGGTTTGAAAGTTACATGCTGGAGACAGGAGCATCCCTAGCGTGAGTGTCACTGAGATTAGTGTTAGGAGAGTGATGTTAGATTAGCACAAGTGTTATAAAGCGAGTGTCCTTATGTTAATGTTTTTTGAGAAAGAGATTTGGGAAAATTTTGGAATGTGATGCTTGTTAAGTGATTTTTAAAAGGTTTTTTGCCCTTGCTGTAGATGGTCAGGTGAATTAATGACCTTGAGCACCACTCTGGTCATGTGGTATGTTTAAAAAACGATCCATAGTAAATACACAGATTACTTGTAGAGATAGGCTTCAAACATTAGTTAAAATATTCTGAAAAAAATTCATCGCCGACAAGGCGGGAATCGAACCCGCATTTCTCCAGATTCATGCTAGAGCGCACTACCATTGTACCACCCTCGAACAATGAAATTTTTCAAATAATACCTTATAATTCTTCACTGAGACGTGGTTGACGAGACGTGACAACAAAAAGTTAGCGATCGCTAAATTTTTTGTTGGAAGAGGCAGGGGTTGAAGATAATTATTCCTACATGTTACACTTTGCTATGTTACTAAACGAAGTGTACGACGAACTGGTACGCACCTCTGAATATGTGTTAAATAAATGCTAATAGTGTTTTCGAAAAAATTAAGTAGTTGATAATTGTAACCTACCTGAAGATAGTGTATGAATAAAAGATTTTTCCTGCAAAGCTGTTTTATTCTACTTCTTCACTGATTGGCGGAGACTTTAATGCTCATCATCCACTATGGGTTCTTTTTCCTCCATCCCCAGAATCCACATTGCCTCATGGCTTCAAAATTCTTCTATGTGTTTATTGAATTCTGGTGCAACCACCAGACGAAGCTTCTTAACCTCGTCATGTATCGACTTAACCTTCTGTTCCGAAAATATCTTTTTAGATAGCTCCTGGCGTGTCATCCCATCGACATGGGGTAGTGATCATCATCCCATTATCAAAGAGATTTTCCATCATAATACTTCTTCGTTGCAGCATGTAGATTCCTTCCTTTTAAACAAACAAATTGATTATAGTTCCTTTCAACGATTCTTAGAGAACACCGACCCATCTGAAATTACTTGTTATGACGATTTTGAAAAAGCACATTCGTTTAGCTGCGGAAACTGCCATTATCACTCGCAGACATTATAGAAAATCATTGACTCCATGGTGGAATACAAAATACCAAAAAGCATTGGCAAAAAAACATCGAAAATTTTTCATCGCACGATCATCTTTGCTCAAGTCTGATTGGATAAATTATAAACACAGTGTAGCTAAACTTAAAGTCACCATTTCACGTGAAAAACAGAGATATTGGAATCGGATATCCAACATTATTCGTTCATCTACCAACATTTTCTCACACTATCATCTACTTCAACAATTTTTAGGAGCTCCGTCTTCAACATCCACGATTTGTTCCAAGCCAATTTGTTTGCCACTCAATGGGCGACTACTGATTCTGTATTACAGCATCCAGAAATCTCTCCTTCTGGATTTGATTTCTCCTCAATCCTGGATTTGCCTTTTAATATAGCAGAATTAAAACAGGCTATACAACCACAATGAAAAACATCTCCGGATCCAGACAACATCTCGGCAACCATGATTAAGAAGATTCCTGACAACCATTTGGGACAATTACTGATCACCTTTAATCAAATATGGTCAATTGGCATTATTCCTCAATCCTGGACGATGTCCACTCTTATTCCCATCAAAAAACCAGGTAAAGATGGAACTGACATTAAATCATACAGACCTATCGCACTAACGTCAATCATGGTCAAGATTTTTGAACGCATAATTTGGTCACGCCTATCATGGATTCTAATTAACACATCATTTCTTCCACCTGAGATTCATGGCTCAGTTCCTTTTTAAAGGTACAGGGCATGCATTATCTCCTTTAATCCTCAATATTAATGAAACTCTCCAACGTAAGCATGTTGCAATTATTTTGCATTTAGATATCCAACGAGCATATGATTCTGTGTCCATTCCTGCTCTTCTTCATAAACTTCTTCAAACTGGAATTAAAAGCAATTGTCACAAATGGTTTACGAATTACCTCATGAATCGAAGATTTCGGACGCGTTGGCGTGGACACTTTTCGGACATACAGTATCCAACTATTGGCATTCCTCAAGGTAGCGAGCTCTCACCTTTCTTGTTTAATGTTTTTTTATCTGATCTACCGAGCCGAATATCCAATAATTTCACCATATCCATATATGCTGATGACATCATCCTCTTTGGCTCGGGTGCCAATTTTCATTATCTTTTCAAAAGATGTCAGGAAAATCTTTTACTTATTGCTGAGTGGTCTAAATCTTGGGGTTTGTCCTTTTCAGCTCTAAAGAGTTCGGCCATGCTTGTAACCCGGAGAAAGAAGATAATAAAACCTCCTCTGTACCTGCATAATTTACCCATCCCATGGGTGAATACAATAAAAATCCTAGGAATTCATCTTCAGAAAACAGGCTCTTTGAAGAATCATTTTTTACATCTCCGTGAATCTGGCCAAAAAATTCTCAATGTCATACGAGGTATTGCCGCGAAGAAACATAATATACCTAGTGCCACACTCCTTGCAATTGCAAACGCCACTTTACGTGCAAAGTTGTTATACTGTGGTCATTTTCTATCTTCTGCTCCACAATCAAATTGGAGCATCATTAATCCAATTTACCACGCTGCCTTACGAGCAGCCACTGGACTTCCCCGAGCTCCACCTCTTCCAATTCTCTATGCACTGACATCAACTATACCTTTGAACATAGCTGCTCGCCTGATGGCAACCAAAATATATTTGAAAGAACGTTGCTCTCCGTATGCCTCATGTTTTCGCAATGCATGTCAAGCGCCGCATTATCTTAAACATTATAAATGGAAAACCTCACAAAGACCATTTTTGCTTACAGCTAATAACCTAATGATGACCTCACAGATTCCCGACGACAAGCCCTCTTCCAGAAAGTTAAATCACTCTCACTGGTCTACTCCTCAGATACAGATTACAACTAATAAGTTCCCATTTCAACATTCCTTTGATAATCATCATTGTGATATTCTGCATGATTTCAACCTGATCCGACATAATCAATGGAATAAGGACATAATTATTGGAACAGACGCATCAAAATCCCGCAATGGCTTTGGATTGGGCATCATATGTCCACAATTGCAAGTGAATGTGGCTATCAGTCGACATCATATTTTCTCCACTTTCAGCGCGGAAGCTGAAGCTATTAGAATTGCTTTACAACAATACACAACCGAGGCTAAAGACTACATCATTTTAACTGACAGCAAAGCGGTTCTCTCCGGTCTACTCAACATCTCCTCTCAATCTCATTCAGCAATCCTAGCTCTTCATAATCAAATTATGGAATCGTCTAGGATTGTTTCTATATCTGGGTTCCTGGATATCATGGCATCGACATCAATGAAGAGGCGGACAGACATGCTAAGGTTGGAGCTTCTTTTCCTCAAGCAACCATTCCCTCCCTGTTCTATTTAGAAGATGCTTTAGCTACTGCTTCCAAATATATTCGCCAAACTCTAGAATCTGAGTGGAATTCTTCATATTATGGCACACGATTACCATATCTTCCGAGATTTCAACCAAAACGGACGATCATATATACCTCACGTTCATCAGAAATACTCATTGCCGCCTTCGAGGTGAGGTTGCTCCTCTCAATGCTTTCCTTTTCAAGTGTAAACTTTCCGAATCACCTCTTTGTCCTTTCTGCCCAGAAGTTGAATCAACATTTCACTACATTATTCAATGCAATCATTATGACTTTCCTAGATAGAAAAAAATCACAATTTTTCTCTTGCTCCATGGTCACTTAGTGATATTCTCGCTCTTCGAAATCAGGCTCTGATTCTTGCCCTGGAAACTTTCGTTTTTGCCTCTGATCGATTTTCTTCATTAAACATCTTACAAAATTGTCTTTACTTAGGGATAAAAGGCTTATAGGCCAAAAATCCCATTTTTTGATCCGCTTCACGTGGACACACTCACTCACCCACTTGTTCTACTTAACTGACTCGAGAAAGGTAAAAAAGAATGATAAAAAACTGTATACAAGAGTACATCTTTCTCTTTAGTAAACTTATCTGTTTAGTGATTTTTCGATGAGATTTCCTAATAGAGCTATAATGCCAATCTGTTGAGGTTTGTAAAGTGTTAGCTTCTTCTGTAGCAAGCAAGTGATAACATGTTTAGAACACACGATTCATAGAAACTCACACACACACATCCGATTCACAGAAACAAACATGAAAACATAAACATACGCACACGCACACAGTAGCTAAAGCAACGCACGCACGCAAGCAACGCACGCAAAGCACACAAGCAACGCACGCAAGCACATACAATTAACATATACAGAGACGAAACAAGTATGTGACAAAATATGAAGAAAAACAGTCCATCGCAATCATGTATGCATAGAGACTTACACTTAGAAAGACATCCGTTGAATATGTATAATGCCATACATATCTTGTTTTTGAATATTCATATCTCAGCAAGTATTTTTCAACACGTTTGAATATTGAGCACGCCTGTCTTACCTTTTCTGTCAGATGCCTCGTAACAAGAAAATGAAATACATGGATATAAATGTTATGGACAGTGATTTTTCTAGTACTGTTCATAGATTTCTCCGTTGCTAGTAAAGACGTATTTGTTTCTTATTTTTGAGGTTTTCTGTACCGATAGATGGCGCTGGTTAAATGTCCAAAACGCAGAAAATCACTTGCTGTTTTTTAACTGTTGCATGTATCCTTCGAAATCTTTTAACATTTGTGCTCGAAAGAATAGTATATGAAGCAGACATATGTATGAACCGGTTTGCCTTGTACCAGCTATTACAACTCTGCTAGCACTGGTAATTCACCAATAAATAGCATCGCTGCCCGCTACTGGTCCAACCCATCGCTGCCCGCTACCGGTCCAACCCTTCTACCTCAGTCTCCTCACACCAACCTTCTAGCCCCAACCTTCAGCTATTGATCTCGAAGATTTATCACCTATTTCCAACGCGAGTGCCTTGTCCTGTGTGAGGATTTCACTGTAGTTCACTCCATTGGAGCGATTTCACCCATGTTCAGAAAAGTGAATTTCACATACAACTGAAATGTAATATTAACATGCTTGCACAAAAAGTGAATGTTCCATCTTCACCAGAAATGAACGTTGTTGTAAGAAATACCTAATACTTAATTCTTGTGTTTAAACCATGTTACTACCTGTATTCTCCTTGCTGTCACATGGCGCCCTCTGTCTTAGCTATGTTGAGGGATGAATGCTTACGTTTTCTTTTAATGTGAGAATGCTGGGTAGGGTGTTTTCTTATAGCTTCTCCTTTCCAATCTTCTGCAATATTGATTGTCTTGGTTTGAAGTGTGAAATAACCTTTGAAAGACTTGACGCTTTATGCGTTAGGTGCGGGAAACGTTTGAAACGCAAAGTATTGTCTATCAGTTATGGGTGCCCTCAGAATCCAGAAGTAATTAGTACTAGCTTACAGGGGTAATGCTACTTTCTATAGGTAGTGTTCTTTCAGATTTCCAAACAAGATACATAACATTATCAAAAAACGTGTAATTGCCAGAACCACTTTCACACGAACATGGTACCACTTGTTCTAAGAATTCCACACTAGTGTAGAAATATTCTCATGCAGGAAAAATAACTAAACCCTTTCTTAGACATGAAAATGCGTGTGTTAGATTTCCTCGTGTAATGAAAAACACCACATCATTGTCGAAAAACTTGTGTTTGCAGCGAAAAATAGCCATCTTCACACACTTATACGCTTATTCAAACGTACTGGCGGGCCAGGAACTCTGAAAAGAGCGTGAGAGAGCGCCTTGGAATAACCCCCGAGAGAGCTTACGTTTCTTACGTTACGTTTTATCGGCGGTTGAAGTCAGAGAATGCAAAGTTAGGTCTAGCGGATCGATTCTGGGACCCAACTTTTCATGGAAATACTGAAAATATTGTTGTTTTCTTGTAAACAGTGAGTTTTCAAATTTTAAATTTCCAAACTTCTGTGGTTCTTTATTGATGTTTTCTATATGCAAAGTATTTTGTGATATTCGTCCATCTGTGTGTATGCAATGGACCGTGATTTACTAGCGTGGGACCTTAATATTTTATGATTTTTCCTGTATTACTCCTTCCGCTACAGAGTGACTTTTATCAGTTATTCCTTAGATTCACTTATTTTACACACTAGATGGCGCTTGTTAATAGTCGTTTTTCTATCTTACAGTATTTGCGCTTTAATTTGCTGTTTTGAAGTGATTTTTACAGCCATCCCACTGCAATTTTATACTTTCTCCCTCGTCACAGTATGTTTTACAGTTATTGTGCCTTACTCTTCCAAAGAATTGTGAAAATATTCCCCTGTCCAGTGAAATGTGTTCTCATTTACAGGTATTCCAACACCCTTTACATTTTAGTGATTCTCATTGAATTTACCAACCATTTCGTTGTTTTTCTAATATTCGTTTATGCATGTAATTTGATTAAACGACATAGTCACATGCTGCAACGTGGTTAAGTACTGTCCATTTCAGGCTATTGTGAGATTTTCGTCGTAAGCAGATATATGGAATCAGATCTGACTCAGATGTTGCTTGCGATTTATCTACTTTGGTCGTATGGTTTATTAGAAAGATCAGTTTTGGATGTTTAACTGATAAGAAAGTTTTTAGTTTCAAGTAAAATAGCAATTTATCTGTATCGCAGAAAAATGTGCTTTGTTTGAAAGAAAATCTGGCAATTATGATCGTTGGGATCATTTTATACTAATTGATAGCATATTGTTGTTTTGTGTGATTAGTGAAGAAATTGTTAATGATTTATGCAATTCTGTTGCCTTAGTTAATAAATCAGTTCATTTATAGTTTATTTATTTGGGATTCACGTTCGTTGCCAAATTCCAAATAGAATTGAAAATCTTTAAAAATACTTTTATTCACACTTTGTATTTTTTAATACGTGTATTATCAATTACATATACTATTACATGGCATGGAAAAATAATTCGGCTAAACTATTCCTGATGAGACTTAAATATTTTGTAAAAACATATGAAATAAAAGAAGAATAAAAATAATATTATCGATTGTTAATTTTGTGTTATTAAGTTTGTTAGCTTTTCATAGCTCTAAAACCACCGGTATGAAATTTAGTTTTCTGGATAGAAGATTAATTGTTTTCGTTTAATTACAAAATGTAGCATTACGCTGTGCATCTCTAGAAAGGTCCCTGCGGAAGCGGAGATTGAAAAAATTGAAAAGGTGTAATTGTAAAGGTGCAATTGTGACTGTTAATTGAAATTGCCATTCAATGAAATTACCCCCCCCCCTGTTAGGGGACCACCTTGACGTGGTGGTGGTGGGGGGGCTTCGTGCCTAGCAACTGGTCGAAGACACTGCCGACGGTATGGGTCCCGGTTGGACAGAGCCAAGCCCAACCGAGGTCGAAGGCATCGCTGACCGGTTTTGCGGCCCGGTTGGACGGTGCTAAGACCTCAAAATCAGGCGCTCAGTGGAACAGTTCAGGGGCACAGCTGAACGGATTGGCCCCCTAGTAGGCACGAGCCCCTTTTCAAAGTCTGGGCCCCACTAAGAGTCTCCACCCTGGGTCCCGAGCGAACTTGGATCTACATATCCTTGTTCATGGCTGACCGGGGAACAGAGTAAATCTAAGGTTTCTCCCATGGTCGGGCTTTCCTTCTATAGGACTGTTCGCCATAGGAAGTAGGGGATGAGATGCATCTATATGGTGTATTCTTGCCCCCGACTCTAGATAGTCACGGCTTTCCATTAACTTGGTAGTGCTGTAAGGCGGAACCGGGGATTGCCGTGGTTGCCACAACATCTGGCAACATAAGAGTCTAAATTCAATGAAAAGTAAACTTCTAATAATCTAGTAAAATGCATTTTTCAGTTACAAATTTCGACTCTTACTCAACTGATGCATCCATTCCTGCAAGTATTTCACAGCCCACTTTCATATATAATTATTATTCCTTCTTTCTATCATTCGATGCTCCTAAGTTGAAAAAGTCATTAGTACCATGCTTCGAAATTTCGAATGTTGCGCAAAACGATAACGTACGAACTGTTTACTGTGAGGGTAAAGTTGCCATTCAACGAAAACAAATCTTCTCATAATCGGTTAAAATAAACTACAATGGCTTTCCCAGGTATCGTAAAATGTACTCCTGAACGGGATAAAACACTCATTGGATAACTTTAGGGTCAGCTACCACTGTGCCAAACAGCCATGGCTGTTAGACATTTGGAAACACTGGTTAAATCACAATATATATACCAATAGTAAGACAAACCATAGCTGCAGTGGGCTAAACTGATTGCACTGCGCATGCGCAGATCGCCGCTTACAGTCGTTTTTGTGCCTGCACATCAATTTGCCACGTTCGGTAAAATTCCGCAAAACGGGCGCCATTACGCTTGTGCAAAGCTAGCCTATTTCTCTTTAGACCTCCTTGCTCGGATCATAGCACGACTGACAGTGAGGTTGGAGTGCATGCTGCCGAAATGTTCCGAACATGTCTTGGAGACGCCGGCGGGAACTTTGTTTCCAATTGACCCTTTCTGAGAGCGAATCGTCGATATGCGAGAACTCTGATTATTGGGAGAATAATTATTGGCCCCATGCATGCGGCAATTGCCGCGCCTCCGGAGGAGGGTCGTTCGTGACCATTTCACAACAGCGGCTGTGCTGCAGAGTGATTTGCGGACAGCTACAAGTACAATCGCTCAAAAAAAATATCCGAACACTATGGTTGATTGCAGAATTCGGAAAAAATATCTGGCATCGATTTTTTGAGAAATTAGTGATCTGGCAACCTTCGTGTCACGTGATTACAGAATTCAGGAAAAATATCTGGAGCGTGTACAGCAACTGTACACGCTTCAGTTACCGTTCACAGCAAACTGGAGCGTGTGCAGTTACTGCACACGCTCCAGTTTGCTGTGAACGGTAACTGCACACGCTCAATATTTCCGTGAGTGAGCCCACACGATCTAGTATCAAAATAATATGACCACCTACAGTCGCTCAAAAAAATATCTGAACACTATGGTTGATTACAGAATTCGGAAAAAATATCTGGCATCGATTTTTTTTCTGAATTTTGCAATCAACCATAGTGTTCGGATATTTTTTTGAGCGACTGTACTGTGATCTTCATGCAAACCATTAGATACGTTTGCATGACGCAGTAATGATGGTGAGACGTCCAGTCCGGCATCTGCCGTTGCAGCAACATCACCGGTTACGCCATCTCCACTATTGTCAAGCGAGGCAACATTGGACCATGGAATGGAGGAGAGTGTTGTTCACAGACGAGTCCCGATTCTGTTCTGGCATGCCAGACTGCCATTTGTCTGCATGGAGTCAGCGTCGTCAACGACGTGAGGAAGCTTATTACACTATCCACCATATGGCTCCCTAACGACGGGAGGAAGCTTATTCCATTAGCCACCATATGGCTCCCTAACGACTTGAGGAAGCTTATTCCATTAGCCACCATATGGCTTCCTAACGACGTAAGGAAGCTTATTCCATTAGCCACCATATGGCTCCCTAACGACGAGAGGAAGCTTATTCCATTAGCCACCATATGGCTCCCTAACGACGTGAGGAAGCTTATTCCATTAGCCACCATATGGCTCCCTAACGACGTAAGGAAGCTTATTCCATTAGCCACCATATGGCTCCCTAACGACGGGAGGAAGCTTATTCCATTAGCCACCATATGGCTCCCTAACGATGGGAGGAAGCTTATTCCATTAGCCACCATATGGCTCCCTAACGACTTGAGGAAGCTTATTCCATTAGCCACCATATGGCTTCCTAACGACGTAAGGAAGCTTATTCCATTAGCCACCATATGGCTCCCTAACGACGTAAGGAAGCTTATTCCATTAGCCACCATATGGCTTCCTAACGACGTAAGGAAGCTTATTCCATTAGCCACCATATGGCTCCCTAACGACGGGAGGAAGCTTATTCCATTAGCCACCATATGGCTCCCTAACGACGGGAGGAAGCTTATTCCATTAGCCACCATATGGCTCCCTAACGACTTGAGGAAGCTTATTCCATTAGCCACCATATGGCTTCCTAACGACGTAAGGAAGCTTATTCCATTAGCCACCATATGGCTCCCTAACGACGTAAGGAAGCTTATTCCATTAGCCACCATATGGCTTCCTAACGACGTAAGGAAGCTTATTCCATTAGCCACCATATGGCTCCCTAACGACGGGAGGAAGCTTATTCCATTAGCCACCATATGGCTCCCTAACGACGGGAGGAAGCTTATTCCATTAGCCACCATATGGCTCCCTAACGACGTGAGGAAGCTTATTCCATTAGCCACCATATGGCTCCCTAACGACGTGAGGAAGCTTATTCCATTAGCCACCATATGGCTCCCTAACGACGTGAGGAAGCTTATTCCATTAGCCACCATTGGCTCCCTAACGACGTGAGGAAGCTTATTCCATTAGCCACCATATGGCTCCCTAACGACGTGAAGAAGCTTATTCCATTAGTCACCATTGGCTCCCTAACGACGTGAGGAAGCTTATTCCATTAGCCACCATATGGCTCCCTAACGACGTGAGGAAGCTTATTCCATTAGCCACCATATGGCTCCCTAACGACGTGAGGAAGCTTATTCCATTAGCCACCATATGGCTCCCTAATGACGTGAGGGAGTTTATTCCATTAGCCACCATATGGCTCCCTAACGATGGGAGGAAGCTTATTCCATTAGCCACCATATGGGTCCCCACTGCGCAGTGGAGGTCATAAGGAGGTGGACACAGGGCTATGGAACCCTCCAAAAAACCTCCAAGTGTTTCATTTTTTCAACAGTCAGCCAATTTCTTTCCACTGAGGCAAATTCCTGACGCTTTCAGTACCCCATATGAAGAGAAATGTAAGGGAATATAAAGGATTTTGTACTCCAGAAATGACACTTTTCATTACAAAATCTTTCGTATGTCCCTAAATGGCTCTCTCCAGGATTAAGTTTTATGACCGCCCCTGCGATACGGGGTGTCGACCGGAACATCTGCTCCATGTTTCTGGCACACTAAAGGCGATACGTTACATCGATGACATCATTAATCCTGTGGCACGACCCTTACCACCATGCCTGGACTGATTCTTCAGCAGGACAACGGCACCCGACACACTGCACGTGCAATGATGGATAGTCTCCAAGGTTCTCCCATGGAACATTCTCCCATGGCCTCCATACTCCCCGGGCTTGTCGCCCATTGAGCATGTGTGGGACCTTATGGATCGCCACCTTCGCCAGCTCCCTTTGGCGGCGAACCTCAGAGAAGGTTGAGGGAGGGAACCCACTGGAACAGCTGTTGGGAGACAGATGGTAGCCTCCCGTCAAGGCCATCCAGCGTGTTCTATAACGTGCACAGGGTATGGCTCTCCCGCACACGGCGCCACGGCTTAACGTCCCATCCGACGGACTGCGCCTTTCCCAAGCCCATCGGTGTCCCCTACTGACCGTGGGCAGGGCGGGGAATTCTGCGAAGATAAATCTCAATGCTGACCCAGCTGGGACTCGAACCTGGGAACTGCAGATTACGAGCCTGGCGCGCTACCGACTGAGCCACCCCCGCCCCAGTATTTCTTGACTATGCCAAGTTTTTCCCAGACTTTTTGAGTCGATTGCATACTTTTGAGAATCTAAAATTGTCGTTGCCCAAACACACACTCGGAAAAAAAAAATTCGTTCTTAAAAATATTTTTCCGAATTAGTATATATGTTACCGCTAAAGCTCGAAAGCCGTTAATGTGCACATCACCTAGCTAATCTGCAGATTAACTGATTTGCTCCGTTGACGTGCGGAATCAAGAGTTTTCCGCATTTTACCTAGGTAATGTGCACATTCACGGCTTCCGTATCGTTAAAGTTCAAAAGTTTGTTTCTCTCATAGTGGTGAATCTCTTGAATATGAATCTTCGTGTCACGTGATTCACTCGTCCGCATTATAAATATGAGCGGAGGCCAAGTGAGAACGAATCGGTAAAGTGATTCATTCTTGATAACGAATCATTAAAATGATTCGTTCTCACTTGGCCTGCTGATTTTGGGGGCGTTTTTTATAATTCGGACGACTGATTCATGTTGACAGAGGGATGACCCTGGTTTCAACTCTACTCTCGGACACTAGATAAATAACATTATGTTAATTTAAGCGTACAGAAACGTTCCTGTTGTTCCAGCAAAGATCTTATTTTCACTTTAACGAGTGCCTAGTAGGTAATGTGCAGATTATCCAGGTAATTTGCAGATTACCTAGGTAATTTGAGAAATGAAACAATTTTCCGCACGTTAACGGATCACCCTAGTTAATCTGCACAATACCTAAATAATCTGTAGAATAACTGATTTCTGCACTTTAGCGGTAACATATATATACTAATGAGTTAACAGCATTTTAATAAATGAATTTTTTTCTACTTTATATTCACTTGAGAAAGCCGACCAGCTGAAAATTTATGGATGATTCGATGACGTAAAGGTGAAGAAACAAAATGTTTACTCAATGCCTTTCTTTTTCAAAATTTATAAGCTTGATTTTGAGGTAAGCAAGCGACTCGCAGCGCCCTCATGCCATCATATTTTCCACGCAAAGAACTTGTCGCAATAAAATAAATCGGAAAAAAAAAATTACTTCCGGCTTCTTAAATATAAAAGATGCAAATTTACAATGAAGAGCATAGGGTGATGAAAATTTTGCCTAAACATAAATGTTTCGCTGTACACCGATTGGAAATGCTGTGCTCATTTTAATCCAGAAACAGAACCTGATTGGGGGGAAAGGACATGTACCCACCCCCTTAAGTATACTGATAAAGGAATGAAGGCAAAAATTGATGAAACTTTGAAAAATTTTTACGCATTTTCAAGAAATTTATAAAGACGTCTAAAATAGAGAGGAAATGTTATACTGTAATGCAAATCTATTCTCTAGGTTCCCTCTTTCACGTTTTTACTGACAGATTGCGTCACTTGTCCCCCCCCCTCCCCCCTTTTTTTCCTAGATCCGAGCCTGCACAGAACAGCAATTCTGGTTTTAAGAACATCTACTTCAAACGATGTCATTCTACCTTAACTCAGTTGCAAGCAAATACCATTTGCTATATTGATTTAGCGATTTATTATTGTAAAGCTTCAGTTATTTAAACATCACATGGTCGCTGGGTCGTTCAAAGTTTCGGTACTCAAGGCAAGTGTTTAGCCTTCAACTGAAACCTACTTTTGAAGATAATAATTCCAATGCCAATGTTGACCCATTAGATGAAATCGAAAAATATCTGTAAACATTTTGTTCAAAATAACTTATTTGGAATACTTAAACCACAAATTTACTTACGTGTAGTAGGTTCCGCCCATTGTCATGGCAACCAACCTGTAAAACATTTACATGCGATTCCATAGGTTCCGAAATTGGGGGATTTTGATCCCACTCATAAACGTAAGATTAGTTGCATCGTTATTGCTTTATTGATCACCAGGCAAAAAATAACGTTTTAAAAACGTACTTTTCCTGACGGCAATAAAAAATTATTTGAATATACATCACGGGAGTCATTTCCCAGAGTCGAAATGCATTTTCCATTTTGCAAATTTATTCCTGGCATCAAATGTTTAACAAGGACGTTACCGTCAATCTCTATCTATTTATTAAAATGAAACGTGATAAATTGCTACCAGTGATTAACAAGTGAGGAAAATGCATTTAACTGTAAGGAATGAGTTTCATTAATAACAAATTTCTATAATGCATGAAAATTAGCAGCTCAGAAATAAATATGATTAATGAATAATTCTTGTATGTTTCTTTTCTCTAACTTTAAAGCTTTATTGAATTGTTTCTTTTCCCCTTTACACATCTTCGTGATGTCCTTCATGGAATCACAAAGGATGTCACAAAGATCATCTTCTACTCTTTCTGAAAAATAAATTTTGTGAAAAGAACTGAACAATGAAGGCATTTTTAACTTTTACACTTCGATTTTTGCGTTGCATCTTGGTCGGAGGTGCCTTCCTGCTTTTGGCGTTGCATGTCTCAGCTGGGTGCTTTCCTTCTTTTGGGGTTGCATGACTCCGTTGAAGTGCCTTCCTGCTTTTGATATCTCAAGAGTGGCCTCGAGTTCCTTTCCTCGTTCGATAATGCTTTATTCTGTTCAAGAGCCTTTTCTCTCTTTTTACTTACGCATGATTCTGGTTGAGTTGTTTTCCACTTTTGGCATCGCATGATTCTGTCCGAGCACTTTCCCTCTTTAAATATCTCATGTTTCGATCCAAGTGCCTTCCTACTTTTCGCACTACATGATTTGGTCCGAGTGCTTCTCTCCTTTAGACAAAGTATGATTCAGTCAATCCCTTCCTTTTCTTGACAACGTATGATTTTCTGTCCAAGTGCTTTACATTCCATGGTTTGACATCGAATGGCTTGGCTTTAGTCTCTTCCCGCTTTCGATTTCTCATGATTCTGTCTGAATGTCTTCCTTCTTTTGATATCACATTATTCTGTCTGAGTCCTTTGCTCTTTTGATATTGCATGATTCACTCCAAATGCCTTCCATCTTTTGAATTGCATGGTTTGGTCCAAGTACCTTCCATCTTCTGATATCGCATGATTAAATCCAATTTCCATCCATCGTTTGACATCGCGTGATTTGTCTAGAGCTTTCCGTCTTTTGACATCGCGTGACTTGCTTTCCATAGCTTTCCGTCTTTTGACATCGCGTGACTTGCTTTCCATAGTTTTCCGTCTTTTGACATCGCGTGACTTGCTTTCCATAGCTTTCCGTCTTTTGACATCGCGTGACGTGCTTTCCATAGCTTTCCCTCTTTCGACATCGCGTGACTTGCTTTCCATAGCTTTCCCTCTTTTGATATCTCATAATTCGATCGAAGTGCCTTCTCAGTTTTGACATCGCATGACCCTGTTCAATCGTCTTCCCCCTTTAGAGGGAGAAGTTTCCGGAGACGATGGGAGATGCGAACGATCTCGTCGAAGCAATAATGAGAGTAGTGAAAACAGAAAAGGCCACGCTGCTCGTCTATTCGTCATAATACCATCTTTATTCTCCTGTAGGTCAAAGAAACACTTTCATCAAGGTCATTGTTCACCCTATCTATAAAAAAACTTCGTGACAGTCTGCTTCTGCTACTTGAAGTTGCAAAATGTGAAGTTTTCCCATTGGAGATAGAAAGGTCTAAAGAGAAATGATTCAGAGAAAAAAATTCTCTCCGATTTAAAAAACCAAATTTTTGCATTTCATCTTGACATTCATTAAAACTTAAATTCTCCAATAAAGATTTTGCGAAATAGTCTTAAGAGGAAAAAGTCAATTCTTCATTTGCTTCCTATTTCACTATAGGGAAAAAAATAAGGCAACACTCAACTTATTCGCTTACTGATAGAGGTTAAAATTATACTGAGTGCTTCATCGGAACTTCCTAAATAGTAAATATTTTGTTTATTTGCGAACAATTCTGTGTGAAAATCCTCGGCCCGCTGACCACTTTTCCTTTTCTTTTCGGGTGCTGATCAGTGGGTTGGGTTGTTTTACCTCTGAGCGGCACTTTTTTGCACACCATGGGCTAAATGGCCAGGTCACATGGACCCCGAAGGCTCAGAGAAGGTTGGGGGAGGGGACCCACTGGAACAGCTGTTGAGAGACAGATGGTAGCCCCCCGTCAAGACCATCCAGCGTGTTCTTTAACGTGCACAGGGTATGGCTCTCCCGCACACGGGGCCACGACTTAATGTCCCATCCGACGGACGGCGGCATTTTCAAGCACATCGGTGTCCCCTACTGACCGTGGGCAGGGCGGGGAATTTTGCGGAGATAAATCTCAACGCTGACCCAGCTGGGACTCGAACCTGGGAACTACAGATTACGAGCCTGGCGCGCTACCGACTGAGCCACCCCCGCCCCCAGCTGATCAGTGAGACAGGAGGATCTCTTACATCTAGGGAAGAGAGCTTTTTCTCTCGAGAAGTGAGACAGAGAAGTTCAGCTTGTTATCTTCACCAATGGCGATGCAATGTCTTCTGCCTAGAAGAAAAAGACACGTGTCCCTTACCTGTGACTCCGCATCAGTTTCTGCCTTTAGGAGCTTCCTCTTCTCACTGAAGCAGAAACAATCGAATATGCTAAAAGGGATGATCGCAGTTGCTCTCCTTCGCCTCGGATGCTCCAGGCAATCGAAATGATGCATCCGGAAGGTGAAATATTGATGAGCTGCGCCCACAAGACCTAAGCTTCGTCGCGAATCGAGCCGCTTTCAAATGTAATGCTCACTCTTCGTCAAGTATTGATGCCCATCAACAGGATGCAAAACAAATTCTTCGCTGAAATGCATCTACGAGCGTTCTTAAGTGGAAACACTTCCTCAACAGTCACAAAAGTAGGTGCTCAACAGCAGAGCGATCGAGGACAAAGCAATGCGTCAAAAGTGAAAAATGAGCAACTTTGTATACAGTAGGGGTTCTCAACGTGGGGTACGCAGTAAAAGTTTTTGGAGTACGCAGTGAGAGCTCAAAAGTCGCTAGATCTAGTAACAAAGTCAGTGTTTTATTTTATTCCCATTGTTATACTATAACTATAGTTTTATCTATCTCTACAAGGGGTACGCCAGTTACATACACATTTCCAGGGGGTACGTGAAACATAAAAGGTTGAGAACCACTGATATATATGTTTTATTTTATTCCCATTGTATAACTATAGTTTTATCTATCTATATAAGGGGTACGCCAGTTACATACACATTTCCAGGGGGTACGTGAAGCATAAAAGGTTGAGAACCACTGATATATATGTTTTATTTTATTCCCATTGTTATACTATAACTATAGTTTTATCTATCTATACAAGGGGTACGCCAGTTACATACACATTTCCAGGGGGTACGTGAAGCATAAAAGGTTGAGAACCACTGATATATATGTTTTATTTTATTCCCATTGTTATACTATAACTATAGTTTTATCTATCTATACAAGGGTATGCCAGTTACATACACATTTCCAGGGGGTATGTGAAGCATAAAAGGTTGAGAACCACTGATATATATGTTTTATTTTATTCCCATTGTTATACTATAACTATAGTTTTATCTATCTATAAAAGGGGTACGCCAGTTACATACACATTTCCAGGGGGTATGTGAAGCATAAAAGGTTGAGAACCACTGATATATATGTTTTATTTTATTCCCATTGTTATACTATAACTATAGTTTTATCTATCTATACAAGGGGTACGCCAGTTACATACACATTTCCAGGGGGTACGTGAAGCATAAAAGGTTGAGAACCACTGATATATATGTTTTATTTTATTCCCATTGTTATACTATAACTATAGTTTTATCTATCTATACAAGGGGTACGCCAGTTACATACACATTTCCAGGGGGTACGTGAAGCATAAAAGGTTGAGAGCCACTGATATATATGTTTTATTTTATTCCCATTGTTATACTATAACTATAGTTTTATCTATCTATACAAGGGTATGCCAGTTACATACACATTTCCAGGGGGTACATGAAGCATAAAAGGTTTAGAACCACTGATATATATGTTTTATTTTATTCCCATTGTTATACTATAACTATAGTTTTATCTATCTATACAAGGGGTACGCCAGTTGCATACACATTTCCAGGGGGTATGTGAAGCATAAAAGGTTGAGAACCACTGATATATATGTTTTATTTTATTCCCATTGTTATACTATAACTATAGTTTTATCTATCTATACAAGGGGTACGCCAGTTACATACACATTTCCAGGGGATACGTGAAGCATAAAAGGTTTAGAACCACTAATATATATGTTTTATTTTATTCCCATTGTTATACTATAACTATAGTTTTATCTATCTATACAAGGGGTACGTCAGTTACATACACATTTCCAGGGGATACGTGAAGCATAAAAGGTTGAGAACCACTGATATATATGTTTTATTTTATTCCCACTGTTATACTATAACTATAGTTTTATCTATCTATACAAGGGGTACGCCAGTTACATACACATTTCCAGGGGATACGTGAAGCATAAAAGGTTGAGAACCACTGATATATATGTTTTATTTTATTCCCATTGTTATACTATAACTATAGTTTTATCTATCTATACAAGGGGTACGCCAGTTACATACACATTTCCAGGGGGTACGTGAAACATAAAAGGTTGAGAGCCACTGATATATATGTTTTATTTTATTCCCATTGTTATACTATAACTATAGTTTTATCTATCTATAAAAGGGGTACGCCAGTTACCTACACATTTCCAGGGAGTACGTGAAGCATCAAAGGTTGAGAACCACTGGCGTGAATCTGTAGAACTGTGGAAAGGTAGAGAATCGGAATCAATTTTCTCCCAAAGATCAACATCGTGTTGGCATTTCTAAAAACCGAAAAGAAGTATTTATTTGTAGAAATTTCAGATAATATTGAACAAAGTTCAATTAACGTCGGTCTGCTAGAGAGAGGTCTGCTCACGCGATTTCAAGTGAAAACAATAATATCCCATTCAACGGGAGTTTTCTTTATTCTTAACCTATGATAAAGTAAAAACGTTTAGCAAATTGAGCTTCACATCATAAGGAATGATCAACAAGAACTCTGAGATTCGTGGTTAATGCAACTATGAAGAAAAATTCAATTTCTCTCCGAGAAATATATTGAAATAAAGGAAGTTTGAACTCTCTCATCCGAGTATTAAGTATAAGGTTTAGTAAAGTCATCATTCAATTAAAAAAAGTTTAAAAGAAAGGCTCAACGACGAGCTCGCCTCAGCTGGCGAAAAAACCAAAAAGAGAGGTAAAATGGTGTGTTCCTTCAACTGACGAAAAAACCAAAAGGAGAGGTTACGTGGTGTGTTTCTTCAGCTGACGAAAAAACCAAAAGGAGAGGTTACGTGGTGTATTTCTTCAGCTGACGGAAAACCAAAAGGAGAGGTTACGTGGTGTGTTTCTTCAGCTGACGAAAAACCAAAAGGAGAGGTTACTTGGTGTGTTTCTTCAGCTGACGAAAAACCAAAAGGAGAGGTTACGTGGTGTGTTTCTTCAGCTGACGAAAAAGCCAAAAGGAGAGGTTACGTAGTGTGTTTCTTCAGCTGACGAAAAAACAAAAGGAGAGGTAAAGTTGTGTGTTCCTTCAGCTGACGAAAAAGCCAAAAGGAGAGGTTGCGTGATGTATTTCTTCAGCTGACGAAAAAACCCCAAAAATAGAGGTTAATTGGTGTGTTCCTTCAGCTGACAAAAGAAACCAAAAAGAGAGGTAAAGTGGTGTGTTCCCTTCAGCTGACGAAAATAATGAAAAAGAGAGGTAAAGTGTGTGTTCCTTCAGCTGAGAAAAAACCCTAAAAGAGAGGTTAATTCGTGTATTCCTTCAACTGACGAAAAAACCAAAAAGAGAGGTAAAGTGACGTGTTTCTTCAGCTGACGAAAAGAGCCAAAGGGAGATTCAGTAATGTGTTCATTCATTTGCAAAAAAACCAAAATGGGGAGGTTAAGCCAGCAACGTATTCCCTCAGATGACGATGAAGCTAAAATGGTAGATTCAGCGACGTGTTGACTCACCTAACGAAAAAGCAAAAAAATGGAGGTTCAGTGGCGAGTTCTTTCAGTTGACGAAAAAGTAAATGAGAGAGAAAAAAGAGAGATTAATTGGTGTGTACCTTCAGCTGACGAAAAACTAAAAAGGGAAGTTCAGCAACGTGTTTGCTCACCTTAACGTAAAAGCCAAAGAAGGGAGGCTCACTGACGTGTTTGCTCAGCTAAAGAAAAACCAAAAAGAAGAGAAGTTCTGGTCGTCCTCGTTTAGCTTGATGATCAAAGCGAAAAAGAATCAATAGCATTGACAGATGCTCAGTTACCGTAGCGATCGGGGGCGGGGTTGGCTCAGTCGGTAGCGCGCCAGGCTCGTAATCTGCAGTTCCCAGGTTCGAGTCCCAGCTGGGTCAGCGTTGAGATTTATCTCCGCAAAACTCCCCGCCCTGCCCACGGTCAGTAGGGGACACCCATGGGCTTGGAAAGGTCGCCGTCCGTCGGATGGGACGTTAAACCGTGGCCCCGTGTGCGGGAGAGCCATACCCTGTGCACGTTAAAGAACACGCTGGATGGCCTTGACGGGAGGCTACCATCTGTCTCCCAACAGCTGTTCCAGTGGGTCCCCTCCCCCAACCTTCTCTGAGCCTTCGGGGTCCATGTGACCTGGCCATTTAGCCCATGGTGTGCAAAAAAGTGCCGCTCAGAGGTAAAACAACCCCAACCGTAGCGATCGCAGGAAAAAGCTAAGAATACGAAGAAGCCAAAAAAGGAAATTTAGCTGAAGAAGAATTCAAAAGAAGGAGATGGGCTGCCAAAGAGTTAAGGAAAAAAAAAGCTCAGATAATGAGAAAAATCAAAGAAAATTTTGAGTTGACGAAGAGGACAAAAAAGCAATTTGAGCTGAAAAATAGACCAAAAGAAAAAAAAAATGGAAAAAATTCTACGCTGACGAAGAGAGCAATGAAAGAAATTGATCAACGTCTTCTTCCAGTTCGTCAACAGATGGATGATTGAACTAGAAGGATAAGATATCGCCTCTGGCAAATATGGAATGCTCGTTTGCAGAGAAAATGATGCTTTTTCATTTTTAATTTCAGTTTTTTAATGATGAAATTTTTTAATGATTTAATTTTTTTAATGATGAATCATCATTTTTAATTTTATTTTTGATAGCAGTGTAGCCGAGTAGTTAGCGCCCTTGGCTATTGATCTAAGGGACCTGGGTTCGAGCCCCGGGTCAAGGCATGGATGTATGTGTCGTTTTTCTGCTGAGGTCCTGCCATACTCTCAGACCTTCTACTATGGCATATAAATTGACAGGCTCCTGTCAGATCTCTGTGGCAAGCAGCTGCTTGAGGGGGTATTTATTTAATTTAATTTGTAGTAGTGGGCGATTGGAAAATGTAAACAATAATATATTATTAGCCTTAAAAACTGCAAAAAGCATATCTCATGTATCCTTTGAAACAAAAACGTTGCATTTTCTTATGCCCTAAGGTACGGGTTCTCAACGTGGGGTACGCGGTAAAATTTTTTTGGGTACGCAGTGAGAGCTTAAAAGTCGATTATCCAGTAAAATGTTTATAATTTTATAACATTTGTTAAATTCTTTATGTCATTTTTTGTGTTTATCGATATATGTAATTTTTGAATACAAAATTTAATGTGTATATGTTTTATTATATTCCCATTATTATACTATTACTATAGTTTTATCTATCTATACAAGGGGTACGCCAGTTACATACACATTTCCAGGGGGTGCGTGAAGCATAAAAGGTTGAGAACCACTGCCCTAAGGTTAAGGGACAAATCATCCAGTGTATATAAATGATTCATTTATTATTACTATATTAAAATACTTTTGAAATTTTCAAAGCTAAGTACTAAATTTATGAAAATGAGAAGTAAGCAGTGGAATTTTAACCAGTTATCATATGATTAAAGCACTTAGAAGTATACTTTTTGATCAACGAAGGATCACTGAGGATTTACAAATCCAAAAAAAAAAGAGAAAATGTCACTGAAGGATGATCAGTGACCATATAAGTCACGGAAGAAAACTAAGTTGACGAAGATGACAAAGAAGGAAATTTTTTTGATGAAGAAATTCATAAAAAGGAAGTTGATATATCAAAGAGGCGAATGAAATTAAAAAAAGAAGTTCATCTTCTGGCCGAGATTAGTGAATACACAGAAATGTAAAATGAAACATTTTTAAATTTGGAAAATGCCGAAAGAACAAGTGAAGAGCAAAAGGGCCTATATGCAACTCAAGCGATTAGGTTGGGTTGTTTTACATCTCAGCGACACTTTTTTTCACACAATGGGCTAAATGGCCAGGTCACAAGGACTCCGAAGGCTCAGAGAAGGTTGAAGGATGTGACCCACTGGACGACTATTGGGAGACAGATGGTGGCCTCCCGTCAAGGCCATCCAGCGTGTTCTTTAACGTGCACAGGTATTAACCGTGTCTCCGTGTTCGGGGTCACGGTTCTACAACCCATCCGACGGATGGTGGAATTTCCACACCCATCGGCATGCCTTACTGACCGAGGGCAGGGTGGGATTTTGGCAGAGATAAATCTTAACCCTGACTCAAACCTGGGGACTGCAGATTACGAGCCTGTCGCGCTACCGACTGAGCCACTCCGCCCCTCAAGCACTTGGATAAAAAAGTCCCAAATTTAATTTCTTCGCTAAATTTTTTTATTTCATCTGTTGATGGGACATGAAACAAATCCTTTTGTCCTTTCTCTACTTTCTGATACCCTATCATTCTACCGATGGGTTTGGAAAGGCCTCCGCCAGTCGGATGGGACGTTGTGGTGTTAAGTGTGCGGGAGTGAGAGCCATACCCTGCGCACGCTAAAGAACACGCTGGATGGCCTTGATGGAAGGCTACAATCTGTCTTCGTACAGCTGTCCAGTGGGTCCCCTCCTCCCAACCTTCTGTGAGCGCTCGCGGTAATTGTGGCCCGGCCATTTAGCCCATTGTGTGCAAAAGAGTACCGCTCAGAGGTAAATCAATCCAACAACCTTAGCACCCTCTCCTTTTCACTCGTGGTAATGATTGCCCGTTAGTGTGGTCCTTTTCTTCAGCTTCTTTCCATTCCGTCTCAAGGGGCCTTATTCTGTATGTTCCTCCTAACCATCAACTAAATGAAAGGAGAGATCTTGCCTGAGTTCGAAAGAGCACTAGTGCAGCATCACCTCGTGTGATGAGTTAAATTATTTGAGCACTGAAGCTGTCCGCCGAACGATGAACTGATGCTGATCAGTTCATCGTTTGCCACTTCGCTCTTTGTCACTTCATCCACATTGTCTACTCATGCTATCACTTTCCTTTCTAAACGACTATACATTCATCAAGTTTTGGCATCTTTAAACTCTCTCATTTTTGCGAGTTTTAATCATTAAATTCTGCTTCTCATTCATCGCTCACAATTTCTGAAATCTGTTCCGTTCCATCATTCTTTAAGTTTAGTTCTTATCCATTGTCAATTATTTTTAAAATATAGCCCTCATCCATCACTCATTATCTTTTAAATATACTTCGCATCTAGGGTTCATCGTGTTTAAAGTTCAATATTTGCTATCTTTAAAATCTGCTTTACATCTTTGAAATCTACTTTGTATCTATCTTCGTTGTCTTTAAAATCCACTTTGCATACATCTCTCACCATGTTTAAAATCTTTTTTTTTTGCATTCAATGTCGGTATTTTTAAAATCACGTTCTCATCCATCACTCAGCATTTCTGAAATCTATTTCGCTAGATCGATCTCTATTAGGCCGTCGGTAAGGATGTGATTATGCAGCTACTGGATGGTGAGTGAAATGTTAAAGTGGCTTTTAATGGGATCAATTAGGCATGCATTGCACAGCAGGATTACCTTATTCATTCAATTATTTCAGCCTCCATTAACTCTCGACATCACAAGCTATTTCTTCGAACACAAAACCGTAAGAGTTGGGTTGTTTTACCTCTGAGCGGCACTTTTTTGCACACGTGGGCTAAATGGCCAGGTCACAAGGACCCCGAAGGCTCAGAGAAGGTTGGGGGAGGGGACCCACTGGAACAGCTGTTGGGAGACAGAGGGTAGCCTCCCGTCAAGGCCATCCAGCGTGTTCTTTAACGTGCACAGGGTATGTCTCTCCCGCACACGGGACCACGGCTTAACGACCCTTCCGACGGGCGGCGGCCTTTAACCAGGCCCATCGGTGTCCCCTACTGACCGTGGGCAGGGGAGTTTTGCGGAGATAAATCTCAACGCTGACCCAGCTGGGACTCGAACCTGTGAACTACAGATTACGAGCCTGGCGCGCTACCGACTGAGCCACCCCTGCGCCAACAGTAAGAGACTTGGCAACGGTTGTGAATGTTATGGCAATAATTACTATGGAAAAAATAATCATGTAAAATGATAATATTTTGGAGTGATTTTTCCCATCATCTTATTGAGTGCAAAGGAATAATTTATGATTTTAAGCTAACTTCTTTTATTCAGTAGTAAAGTATCACCGGAGATGCCTTGTAGACATGAGACTGATGAAATAGTTAAAAAAAAATCTCTTAAACTTGTAAACAGAATGATTTTGTTCTGAAGCTAACACCTCATTAAAAGTGACGACCAGATTGGTTTGTACGCGCACACAAAACTGGCATCTTTTAATAGCATCAGAATTAATGGATTAGGGCAGGGTTCTCAACGTTGGGTAGGGGGTAAAGTTTTTTGGGGTTCGCCGTGAGAGCTCAAAAGTCGCTAGATCTGATTACCCAGTAAAATGTTTAAAATTTAATATGATTTGTTAAATTGTTTATGTCATTTTTTGTGTTTATCGATATATGTAATTTATGAATACAAAATTTAATGTGTATATATCGTTTTTTTTTAGTTTTATTCCCATTGTTATACTATAACTATAGTTTTATCTATCTATACAAGGGGTACGCCAGTTACATACACATTTCCAGGGGGTACGTGAAGCATAAAAGGTTGAGAGCCACTGATATATATGTTTTATTTTATTCCCATTGTTATACTATAACTATAGTTTTATCTATCTATACAAGGGGTACGCCAGTTACATACACATTTCCAGGGGGTACGTGAAGCATAAAAGGTTGAGAACCACTGATATATATGTTTTATTTTATTCCCATTGTTATACTATAACTATAGTTTTATCTATCTATACAAGGGGTACGCCAGTTACATACACATTTCCAGGGGATATGTGAAGCATAAAAGGTTGAGAACCACTGATATATATGTTTTATTTTATTCCCATTGTTATACTATAACTATAGTTTCATCTATCTATACAAGGGGTACGCCAGTTACACACACATTTCCAGGGGGTACGTGAAGCATAAAAGGTTGAGAGCCACTGATATATATGTTTTATTTTATTCCCATTGTTATACTATAACTATAGTTTTATCTATCTATACAATGGGTACGCCAGTTACATACACATTTCCAGGGGGTACGTGAAGCATAAAAGGTTGAGAACCACTGATATATATGTTTTATTTTATTCCCATTGTTATACTATAACTATAGTTTTATCTATCTATACAAGGGGTACGCCAGTTACATACACATTTCCAGGGGATATGTGAAGCATAAAAGGTTGAGAACCACTGATATATATGTTTTATTTTATTCCCATTGTTATACTATAACTATAGTTTCATCTATCTATACAAGGGGTACGCCAGTTACATACACATTTCCAGGGGAGTACGTGAAGCATAAAAGGTTGAGAACCACTGATATATATGTTTTATTTTATTCCCATTGTTATACTATAACTATAGTTTTATCTATCTATACAAGGGGTACGCCAGTTACACACACATTTCCAGGGGGTACGTGAAGCATAAAAGGTTGAGAACCACTGATATATATGTTTTATTTTATTCCCATTGTTATACAATAACTATAGTTTTATCTATCTATACAAGGGGTACGCCAGTTACACACACATTTCCAGGGGGTACGTGAAGCATAAAAGGTTGAGAACCACTGATATATATGTTTTATTTTATTCCCATTGTTATACTATAACTATAGTTTTATCTATCTATACAAGGGGTACGCCAGTTACATACACATTTCCATGGGGTACGTGAAGCATAAAACGTTGAGAACCACTGATATATATGTTTTATTTTATTCCCATTGTTATACTATAACTATAGTTTTATCTATCTATACAAGGAGTATGCCAGTTACATACACATTTCCAGGGGGTACGTGAAGCATAAAAGGTTGAGAACCACTGATATATATGTTTTATTTTATTCCCATTGTTATACTATAACTATAGTTTCATCTATCTATACAAGGGGTACGCCAGTTACATACACATTTCCAGGGGAGTACGTGAAGCATAAAAGGTTGAGAACCACTGATATATATGTTTTATTTTATTCCCATTGTTATACTATAACTATAGTTTTATCTATCTATACAAGGGGTACGCCAGTTACACACACATTTCCAGGGGGTACGTGAAGCATAAAAGGTTGAGAACCACTGATATATATGTTTTATTTTATTCCCATTGTTATACTATAACTATAGTTTTATCTATCTATACAAGGGGTACGCCAGTTACACACACATTTCCAGGGGAGTACGTGAAGCATAAAAGGTTGAGAACCACTGATATATATGTTTTATTTTATTCCCATTGTTATACTATAACTATAGTTTTATCTATCTATACAAGGGATACGCCAGTTACATACACATTTCCATGGGGTACGTGAAGCATAAAAGGTTGAGAGCCACTGATATATATGTTTTATTTTATTCCCATTGTTATACTATAACTATAGTTTTATCTATCTATACAAGGGGTACGCCAGTTACATACACATTTCCAGGGGGTACGTGAAGCATAAAAGGTTGAGAACCACTGATATATATGTTTTATTTTATTCCCATTGTTATACTATAACTATAGTTTTATCTATCTATACAAGGGGTAAGCCAGTTACATACACATTTCCAGGGGATATGTGAAGCATAAAAGGTTGAGAACCACTGATATATATGTTTTATTTTATTCCCATTGTTATACTATAACTATAGTTTCATCTATCTAAACAATGGGTACGCCAGTTACATACACATTTCCAGTGGGTACGTGAAGCATAAAAGGTTGAGAACCACTGATATATATGTTTTATTTTATTCCCATTGTTATACTATAACTATAGTTTTATCTATCTATGCAAGGGGTACGCCAGTTACATACACATTTCCAGTGGGTACGTGAAGCATAAAAGGTTGAGAACCACTGATATATATGTTTTATTTTATTCCCATTGTTATACTATAACTATAGTTTTATCTATCTATACAAGGGGTACGCCAGTTACATACACATTTCCAGGGGGTACGTGAAGCATAAAAGGTTGAGAACCACTGATATATATGTTTTATTTTATTCCCATTGTTATACTATAACTATAGTTTTATCCATCTATACAAGGGGTACGCCAGTTACATACACATTTCCAGGGGGTACGTGAAGCATAAAAGGTTGAGAACCACTGATATATATGTTTTATTTTATTCCCATTGTTATACTATAACTATAGTTTTATCTATCTATACAAGGGGTACGCCAGTTACATACACATTTCCAGGGGGTACGTGAAGCATAAAAAGTTGAGAACCACTGATATATATGTTTTATTTTATTCCCATTGTTATACTATAACTATAGTTTTATCTATCTATACAAGGGGTACGCCAGTTACATACACATTTCCAGGGGGTACGTGAAGCATAAAAGGTTGAGAACCACTGATATATATGTTTTATTTTATTCCCATTGTTATACTATAACTATAGTTTTATCTATCTATACAAGGGGTACGCCAGTTACATACACATTTCCAGGGGGTACGTGAAGCATAAAAGGTTGAGAACCACTGATATATATGTTTTATTTTATTCCGATTGTTATACTATAACTATAGTTTTATCTATCTATACAAGGGGTACGCCAGTTACATACACATTTCCAGGGGGTACGTGAAGCATAAAAGGTTGAGAACCACTGATATATATGTTTTATTTTATTCCCATTGTTATACTATAACTATAGTTTTATCTATCTATACAAGGGGTACGCCAGTTACATACACATTTCCAGGGGGTACGTGAAGCATAAAAGGTTGAGAACCATTGATATATATGTTTTATTTTATTCCCATTGTTATACTATAACTATACTTTTATCTATCTATACAAGGGGTACGCCAGTTACATACACATTTCCAGGGGGTACGTGAAGCATAAAAGGTTGAGAACCACTGATATATATGTTTTATTTTATTCCCATTGTTATACTATAACTATAGTTTCATCTATCTGTACAAGGGGTACGCCAGTTACATACACATTTCCAGGGGGTACGTGAAGCATAAAAGGTTGAGAACCACTGATAAATATGTTTTATTTTATTCCCATTGTTATACTATAACTATAGTTTTATCTATCTATACAAGGGGTACGCCAGTTACATACACATTTCCAGGGGGTACGTGAAGCATAAAAGGTTGAGAACCACTGATAAATATGTTTTATTTTATTCCCATTGTTATACTATAACAATAGTTTTATCTATCTGTACAAGGGGTACGCCAGTTACATACACATTTCCAGGGGGTACGTGAAGCATAAAAGGTTGAGAACCACTGATATATATGTTTTATTTTATTCCCATTGTTATACTATAACTATAGTTTTATCTATCTATACAAGGGGTACGCCAGTTACATACACATTTCCAGGGGGTACGTGAAGCATAAAAGGTTGAGAACCACTGATATATATGTTTTATTTTATTCCCATTGTTATACTATAACAATAGTTTTATCTATCTGTACAAGGGGTACGCCAGTTACATACACATTTCCAGGGGGTACGTGAAGCATAAAAGGTTGAGAACCACTGATATATATGTTTTATTTTATTCCCATTGTTATACTATAACTATAGTTTTATCTATCTATACAAGGGGTACGCCAGTTACATACACATTTCCAGGGGGTACGTGAAGCATAAAAGGTTGAGAACCACTGATATATATGTTTTATTTTATTCCCATTGTTATACTATAACAATAGTTTTATCTATCTGTACAAGGGGTACGCCAGTTACATACACATTTCCAGGGGGTACGTGAAGCATAAAAGGTTGAGAACCACTGATAAATATGTTTTATTTTATTCCCATTGTTATACTATAACTATAGTTTTATCTATCTATACAAGGGGTACGCCAGTTACATACACATTTCCAGGGGGTACGTGAAGCATAAAAGGTTGAGAACCACTGATATATATGTTTTATTTTATTCCCATTGTTATACTATAACTATACTTTTATCTATCTATACAAGGGGTACGCCAGTTACATACACATTTCCAGGGGGTACGTGAAGCATAAAAGGTTGAGAACCACTGATATATATGTTTTATTTTATTCCCATTGTTATACTATAACAATAGTTTTATCTATCTGTACAAGGGGTACGCCAGTTACATACACATTTCCAGGGGGTACGTGAAGCATAAAAGGTTGAGAACCACTGATAAATATGTTTTATTTTATTCCCATTGTTATACTATAACTATAGTTTTATCTATCTATACAAGGGGTACGCCAGTTACATACACATTTCCAGGGGGTACGTGAAGCATAAAAGGTTGAGAACCACTGATAAATATGTTTTATTTTATTCCCATTGTTATACTATAACTATAGTTTTATCTATCTATACAAGGGGTACGCCAGTTACATACACATTTCCAGGGGTTACGTGAAGCATAAAAGGTTGAGAACCACTGATATATATGTTTTATTTTATTCCCATTGTTATACTATAACAATAGTTTTATCTATCTGTACAAGGGGTACGCCAGTTACATACACATTTCCAGGGGGTACGTGAAGCATAAAAGGTTGAGAACCACTGATATATATGTTTTATTTTATTCCCATTGTTATACTATAACTATAGTTTTATCTATCTATACAAGGGGTACGCCAGTTACATACACATTTCCAGGGGGTACGTGAAGCATAAAAGGTTGAGAACCACTGATATATATGTTTTATTTTATTCCCATTGTTATACTATAACTATAGTTTCATCTATCTATACAAGGGGTACGCCAGTTACACACACATTTCCAGGGGGTACGTGAAGCATAAAAGGTTGAGAACCACTGGATTAGGGGATTAAGGAAATGGCTTTGAGTATTTTTTCTGGAGGAAAGAACTCATCTCGTGGTTTGCTTTGAATCAGCGCTGCATTCCAAAGCGACGTCCTGCTGCAAGGCGTAACAAATGTCTCGGGATGAAGCAATGCAGCGACGGCAAGAGAAAAAATCGATGGCTGGGCAGGCGATGAAACAACCGGTGAACATTTCAGCGACAGCAGCGCCACTTCAAACATAACCTACCAATACCAAAGAAAGACTCTATAGAAAGGAAAAATGCGTTGGAAAAATATTCTGAAGAAACATTGATGTTAAAGGAAATGAAATTTGGTTCAAAACATTCTTGCTCTGATCTTGCATCCATTCTGCTGCTTCCCAGAGCAAGGATTGGATTGGATTGTTTTACCTCTGAGCGGCACTTTTTTGCACACAATTGGCTAAATGGCCAGGTCACATGGACCCCGAAGGCTCAGAGAAGGTTGGGGGAGGGGACCCACTGGAACAGCTGTTGGGAGACAGATGGTAGCCTCCCGTCAAGGTCATCCAGCGTGTTCTTTAACGTGCACAGGGTATGGCTCTCCCGCACACGGAGCTACGGCTTAACGTCCCATCCGACGGACGGCGGCCTTTTCAAGCCCATCGGTGTCCCCTACTGACCGTGGGCAGGGCGGGGAATTTTGCGCAGATAAATCTCAACGCTGACCCAGCTTGGACTCGAACCTGGGAACTGCAGATTACGAGCCTGGCGCGCTACCGACTGAGCCACCCCCGCCCCCCCAGAGCAAGGCTTTCTTTTTGTGTTCACAATGTTGTGACAACAAAAATCAAAGTTTCCAATTTCTTTTGCAACCTAGTGTGCACTTTTTTTTTTTAGTGAACCCCCATTTTTTTAATTCTCTTTAAAAAGCCGGAAGCCGGATCGCATAAATGTGCACAGAGCTTTACACCTAGATTATATTTGGATCCTTCATGCTTTACAAAATCATGAAACTCATTATCAGAAATGAATGCTTTAATATTTTTTTATCAGTCGTAAATTCACAACGATTGATGCAACACCGAAAGTATTTAACGATGCAAATCCCATTTTTTTGATTTTCATTTTTAGGAATCACAATTTTTCTGACAAGCTTTTTAAAACAGCCGTAGACTGTTTTAAGTGGTCTGTGAATTAATCCAGTAGTAACCGTCAATTGGTTACTATTGAATTACTACCTCTGAGCTGCACTTTTTTTCACACCATGGGCTAAATGGCCAGATCACAAAGCCCTCGAAGCTCAGAGAAAGTTGGGGGAGGGGACCCACTGGAACAGCTGTTGGGAGACAGTAACCGTCGATGGTTGAGTCTTATTAGTAATAATGAGCATTTCTTTGCTAGTTTTTTTCGTTTTAGTGTTCGTATTTATGAGGTTCAGGTGGTATGAAGGAAAAAGAACATTCTGACGAGAATGATTCTCTTCACTGCAAAAGGAGGAGTCTCTCCCGATCTTTGAGAGGCAAACAAAAGGAAGTGCTAAAAACGGGGAAAGTTATTGAAGGAAAAATCTTAGAAATCCCTTCGCAACTTATCCACTACTACTGAATACGGTGATGCTTGGGTTGTTTTAACTCTGAGCGGCAGTTTTTTGCACACCATGGGCTAAATGGCCAGGTCACAAGGACCCCGAAGGCTGAGAGAAGGTTGGGGGAGGGGACCCACTGGAACAGCTGTTGGGAGACAGATGGTAGCCTCCGTCAAGGCCATCCTGCGTGTTCTTTCTCTCCCGCACACGTGGCCACGGCTTAACGTCCCATCCGACGGGCGGCGGCCTTTCCAAGCCCATCGGTGTCACCTACTGACAGTGGGCAGGGCGGGGAGTTTTACGGAGATAAATCTCAACGTTGACCCAGCTGGGACTCGAACCTAAGAACTGCATATTACGAGCCTGTGGCGCTACCGACTGAGCCACCCCGCCCCATATGTTAATGGATTTCAGTTTTCTGAAATGCGTTTCAGGTTGTTTTATCTTTCCACTGACAGAAAGGGAAATCCTTCCCTCGGAGCAGACTGGCTATTTCATGTAGCTTGGTTTTTAATTTTTCCTTTCTTTAGTGTAGGCTAAATGGCTTGCCTGGAGGAGCCGGAATTGGATGTGGGAGGAGAAGGAGCGAGGTGCATGAGAAGAAAAATATCTGACAAGGGTAGGGTAACGATTCGAGTGGTCATGTGACCTTCTTCGGAAACAGATGAAAAGATACTGCAGTGAAACTTAGGAGGTCGTCATCTGTAGAGCTGTGATGGAGAGAAATCTTTTCATGTAGACTACTAGTGGTGGAAGCTTCAGAATCAGTTTACTATTTATATTTTTGAGTAGCTGGTGAAAGCTGCTACTGAAGGTAGCCGAAAAAACAGAATAGAAAAGTCTATATCGAATATTTTCGTGTACCAAGCGCCTTTGCGTAAGAAGCGGAACCTATTTTTAGAGCTTATCTTTTGGGGGGAAAGTTGCAAATAATGGACACCAGCTAGGAGTAAATAACGGAAAACTCCGCCATTATTGCCTTGTATAACTCATTATTGAGAGAAAAACAAGTCGTATATGCAAACCACTTTCCTAAACAGTGACGCAGCGACCTTGCCGTGTTTTGAAGTTAAGAGAGCTTGTTACAACGGCAGTCGGTGATCTTTGGATACGAGTAAAAGTTTGTTCTTACTAAAGGCACCTTTTATCCGGGTGTTAAATTGGGGAAAGAAAATATGCGCGTCGTACACGAAACACAAACGGTACATGTCATTGTTAGTCTGATAAGGCACTTCAGATATTGATTTGTACACGGTGCAAATATATATATATTTGTAAGTAACGTCGCCATCCCGTGGCTAGGGGGCGGGGATGGCTCAGTCGGTAGCGCGCCATGCTCGTAATCTGTAGTTCCCAGGTTCGAGTCCCAGCTGGGTCAGCGTTGAGATTTATCTCCCACGGTCAGTAGGGGACACCGATGCGCTTGGAAAGGCCGCCGTCCGTCGGATGGGACGTTAAGCCGTGGCTCCGTGTGCGGGAGAGCCATACCCTGTGCACGTTAAAGAACACGCTGGATGGCCTTGACGGGAGGCTACCATCTGTCTCCCAACAGCTGTTCCAGTGGGTCCCCTCCCCTAACCTTCTCTGAGCCTTCGGGGTCCATGTGACCTGGCCATTTAGCCCATGGTGTGCAAAAAAGTGCCGCTCAGAGGTAAAACAACCCAACAACCCATCCCGTTGCTAGCGTCTTTGGCTGCGGATCAGGTGGACCTGGGTTCGAGCCTGCATAAGGCATGGATCTTTCTTGTGTTTTCTTTCTAGTGAGGTCTCGTCTTCCTCACAGATCTTCTCTATGCTGTACTGAAAAGCCCCTGTCAGTGCTCTGCAGAAACCCACTGCTTGAGAATATTAATGTTATTTTTATTTAAATAAAATTAAGTAATTGGTGAACACAAGGCTAGATTAAATTATTTGATGCCATATGCATCAATAATAATAAGTTCGGAATTTTTTCTGCTTTACCTCTGAACTGCCTCCAATGAGGTTTCAGTAAAGCGACACAGAAAATATCAAGGAATTTTAATTTGATATATATATATTTATTGTTATGGCAACGAAATGTAAATATAAAACAATTTCAAGATGTAGTTTCGGGCGTTGCAGAAGGGAAATTCGTTAAACCGTTTCTTTTCACAAGAAATCCTAAAAGAATGATTCTACAAATGGCGCGAATTTCGTTCCCTGAATTCATTTCCTTTGATCCATGTGTGCCATCTATTCCCCTTTACAAGGGGCGGGGGTGGCTCCGTCTGTAGCGCGCCAGGCTCGTAATCTGCAGTTCCCAGGTTCGAGTCCCAGCTGGGTCAGCATTGAGACTTATCTCCGCAAAACTCCCCGCCCTGCCCACGGTCAGTAGGGGTCACCGATGGGCTTGGAAAGGCCGCCGTCCATTGGATGGGACGTTAAGCCGTGGCCCCGTGTGTGGGAGAGCCATATCCTGTGCACGTTAAAGAACACGCTGGATGGCCTTCCAATCCTTCCTGTTTTCTCTTTCAATCTCTCATTCTCTGCATCCCTTTCCAAATCCAGACAATCCCTTAATCCGCGTCTCAGAACTTTCCCAACAGCTGTTCCAGTTGTTCCCCTCCCGCAACCTTCTCTGAGTCTTCAGAGCCCATGTGACTTGGCGATTTAGCCCATGGTGTGAAAAAAAGTGCCGCTCAGAGGTAAAACAACCCAACCCCTTTACAAGTGTATCTTTTCGGCACTCAAATCTGACCGAGGTCGAAACCTAGAAGTCTCCAAACGCACGTGTTTTCAAACAAAGCTCTGTCTTATTTGATCTATATGAAGTATTTCGAAACAGATAAAAAATAATAAATTCGCCCTCAAGGAACTGCTTTTCACAGAAGTCTGACAGCAACCTCTCAGTGTAATATGCCATAGACAAGATCTGTAAGAAAAGAGAGACCTCAGAAAACAGGAGCTGAAATAAGTTGTGTTGGGTTGTTTTACCTCTGAGCGGCACTGTTTTGCACACCATGGGCTAAATGGCCAGGTCACATGGACCCCGAAAGCTCAGAGAAGGTTGGGGGAGGGGATCCACTGGAACAGTTGTTGGGAGACAGATGGTAGCCTCCCGTCAAGGCCATCCAGCGTGTTCTTTAACATGCACAAGGTATGGCTCTCCCGCACACGGGGCCACGGCTTAACGTCCCATCCGACGGACGGCGGCCTTTCCAAGCCCATCGGTGTACCCTACTGACCGTGGGCAGGGCGGGGAATTTTGCGGAGATAAATCTCAACGCTGATCCAGCTGGGACTCGAACCTGGGAACTACAGATTACGAGCCTGGCGCGCTACCGACTGAGCCACCCCCGTCCCGGAGCTGAAATAAACTCTTTAGGTTATGTACATAAGTATTCTAGATCGATTTGAGTCCATCTGGTATAAAAACTTGTTTCTCTTTCAAAACAGATTCTTTATTCAGTTTCAAAGGAAATCTCTTAAGCTGGCGAATCACAAAATGGCAACACATGGCTCATTAGGAAGGTGAAAGAGGTCAATAGATGCCATTTGCTGACATATACAGAAACGCCAATTGTACAAAATGGGTTTCTGGGAATCAAAGCTCTGAGACGGGAATTAAGGGATTGTCAGGATTAGGAAAGGGATACAGAGAATGGGGGATTGAAAGAGAAAGCGAGAAGGATTGGTATATTGGTAGAGAGGAACAGAAGAAGAAGGAGAAGAAGAGGAAGAGGAGGAGGAGAGAGAGAGGAGAGAGAGTGAGCGATTTCTCGTTGTCATCCAATAGCAAGACCGAATGATTGAAGGGGGAGGGCAAGAAAATGTCTCTTGTAGCTGAAAAGAAACAAAAAAAATGTTGTTCCTTGGTGCAAAGAAACAAGAAGAGAAATGACAGAGATAAAGAGGAAGACTGAAAAGGAGAGCTAAGAGTGAACCATCGTAAGAGAGAAACTCCTTGATTATCGAGAGAAGAGTTAAATGGACATCCTCTGGCTTCGTTGCCAATTGCATTCTTTGTTGGAAAAGAAGTCACTCCAAAGAAATGCTTTAGAGAGAAAAATACTTCTTTCAGAGTTTTTCAGTGGAATAAAAATCATTAATAGGCAGAAGGAAGTGCTTCATGAGTGAAGAGCACTCCACTTACCATTTAGAGAGAGGAAAACAAAGTGCAAATAAGAGACTTTTCAGCCTTCATGAGATGTCATCACATCTCAAAGTCTATTTTTTAGTGCTTTTGAAGATTGGATTGGATTGTTTTACCTCTGAGCGGCATTTTTTGCACACCATGGGCTAAATGGCCAGGTCACATGGACCCCGAAGGCTCAGAGAAGGTTGGGGGAGGGGACCCACTGGAACAGCTGTTGGGAGACAGATGGTAGCCTCCCGTCAAGGCCATCCAGCGTGTTCTTTAACGTGCACAGGATATGGTTCTCCCGCACACGGGGCCATGGCTTAACGTCCCATCCGACGGACGGCGGCCTTTCCAAGCCCATCGGTGTCCCCTACTGACCGTGGGCAGGGCGGGGAATTTTGTGGAGATAAATCTCAACGCTAACCCAGCTGGGACACGAACCTGGGAACTACAGATTAGCAGCCTGGCGCGCTACCGACTGAGCCACTCCCGCCCCAGTGCTTTTGAAGATTGATACAAATGCTCGAATGAGGAGAAATATTTGGATCTCAATGATTTTCTTGATTTTTCAGTTGTCTGAGAGATCAAGAGTCTCGAAGACTTTTTCAACGGCATCCAAAGCTCATTCTCTATCATTCAATAAGCTATTGACTCTTTACATTACTTCTATAGTTTTAATGAGAGGAACGAGATTGACCGATCATTTTGTGCTGATTTCTTTGTTTGACTTATTAAACAAATCACGAATGCAGCAAATTTGATCACTATGTGACATGTCATGTTAAAAAAAGCTAATTATAGGTAGAAAAATATCAAGATATTCGTTTCCTGACAAACTGATCTGATTCCTCAACTTATTTCATTAAGAACTGAAGTCAGAGAAAATTGTTGCTATATGAACACGAAGTAAATCGATATAATCGATATACATATATACCGCCAGGCTCGTAATCTGTACCTCCCAGGTTCGAGTCCCAGCTGGGTCAGCGTTGAGATTTATCTTCGCAAATTTCTCCTGCCTGCCCACGGTCAGTAGGGGACACCGATGGGCTTGGAAAGAACGCCGTCCATCTGATGGGACGTTAAGCCGTGGCCCCGTGTGCGGGAGAGCCATACCCTGTGCACGTTAAAGAACACTGAATGGCCTTGACGGGAGGCTACCATCTGTCTCCCAACAGCCGTTCCAGTGGGTCCCCTCAACAAACCTTCTCCGAGCCTTCGGGGTCCTTGTGATCTGGCTATTTAGCCCATGGTGTGCAAAAAAAGTGCCGCTCAGAGGTAAAACAACCCAACCGAACTCGATATATATATATATGTATATAATAGACATAATCGATACATTATAAGAAGCAAATTGAGCTCTGGTCTCTATGGTATCTGCTCGAACGTTGTCAAGCATTCCTATTTGACGGGTGCATTCCGGATCAGGAGGATCATTTAATCACTTAACTTCAGAAAAAAAGGGAAACTGGCGAAATATTTTTTTGCATGATTCTGTTCGCCTCTCACTTCAACGGAACTGCATAAACTTTGGAATTTTTTCTGCTTTACCTCTGAGTTGCCTCCAATCAGGTTTCAGTAAAGCAACACAGAAAATATCAAGGGATTTTAATTTGATATATATATTTATTATTATGGCAACGAAATGTAAATATAAAACAATTTCAAGATGTAGTTTCGGGCCTTGCAGAAGGGAAATTCGTTAAACCATTTCTTTTCACAAGAAATCCTAAAAGAATGATTCTACAAATGGCGCGTATTTCGTTCCCTGAATTCATTTCCTTTGATCCATTCCCTTCTTAACAAAATAATCTGATGACGCGATGATCAGAAATTGCCATTCTCAATAACTATATCCGAGTTCTTCCACATGCCGGACTCGTTATGCCATAGCTTTGTTAGGTTTGACTCCCAACTGAGCCAGCATCCGATTCATTTCCGTCTTCCTCTGAGCAGATTAACGAATCGGTCAGAGATGAAGTCTCGTTTGCTCCTCTCCACACATCGGCAGCAGAGATTCTGTCCATTCTTTCGAGCGGGTCCAATCCATTGCAATAGAAGCAACAGCATTTTTCAAGAGTCACATTTTCTCTTTGACCAAAAGCTCCAGCCCTGATTTTCCTTCAACAACAGCGAAATACCTTTCATCTACAGCTGTAGTCTCTAACTTTGCTTTTCCTTCAGCAATAGCGAGATACCTTTCATCTACAGCTATAGTCTCTAACTTTGCTTTTCCTTCAGCAATAGCAAGATACCATTCATCTACATCTGTAGTCTCCAGCTCTGCTTTTCCTTCATCAATAGCGAGATACCCTTCATCTACATCTGTAATCTCTAGCTCGGCTTTTCCTTTAATAACAGCGAGATACCCTTCACCTACATCTGTAGTCTCCAATGCTGCTTTTCCTTCAGCAACAACGAGACACCCTTCATCTACATCTGTAGTTTCCAATGCTGCTTTTCCTTCAGCAACAGCGAGATACCCCTCATCTACATCTGTAGTCTCCAATGCTGCTTTTCCTTCAGCAACAGCGAGATACCCCTCATCTACATCTGTAGTCTCCAATGCTGCTTTTCCTTCAGCAAAAGTGAGATACCATTTATCCACATCTGTACTCTCCAGTTCTGCTTTTCCTTCAGCAACAGCGAGACACCCTTCACCTACATCTGTAGTCTCCAGCTCTGCTTTTCCTTCAGCAACAGCGAGACACCCTTCATTTACATCTGTAGTCTCCAGCTCTGCTTTTCCTTCAGCAACAGCGAGACACCCTTCATTTACATCTGTAGTCTCCAGCTCTGCTTTTCCTTCAGTAACAGCGAGACACCCTTCATTTACATCTGTAGTCTCCAGCTCTGCTTTTCCTTCAGCAACAGCGAGACACCCTTCATTTACATCTGTAGTCTCCAATGCTGCTTTTCCTTCAGCAAAAGTGAGATACCATTTATCTACATCTGTACTCTCCAGTTCTGCTTTTCCTTCAGCAAAAGTGAGATACCATTTATCTACATCTGTAGAGTCCAGCTCTGCTTTTCCTTCAGCAACAGCGAGATACCCTTCACCTACATCTGTAGTCTCCAATGCTGCTTTTCCTTCAGCAACAGCGAGATACCTTTCATCTACAGCTGTAGTCTCCAGTTCTGCTTTTCCTTCAGCAACAGCGAGATACCCCTCATCTACATCTGTAGTCTCCAATGCTGCTTTTCCTTCAGCAACAGCGAGATACCCCTCATCTACATCTGTAGTCTCCAATGCTGCTTTTCCTTCAGCAAAAGTGAGATACCATTTATCCACATCTGTACTCTCCAGTTCTGCTTTTCCTTCAGCAACAGCGAGACACCCTTCACCTACATCTGTAGTCTCCAGCTCTGCTTTTCCTTCAGCAACAGCGAGACACCCTTCACCTACATCTGTAGTCTCCAGCTCTGCTTTTCCTTCAGCAACAGCGAGACACCCTTCATTTACATCTGTAGTCTCCAGCTCTGCTTTTCCTTCAGCAACAGCGAGACACCCTTCACCTACATCTGTAGTCTCCAGCTCTGCTTTTCCTTCAGCAACAGCGAGACACCCTTCACTTACATCTGTAGTCTCCAGCTCTGCTTTTCCTTCAGCAACAGCGAGATACCCTTCACCTACATCTGTAGTCTCCAGCTCTGCTTTTCCTTCAGCAACAGCGAGATACCCTTCACCTCCATCTGTAGTCTCCAGCTCTGCTTTTCCTTCAGCAACAGCAAGATACCCTTCACCTCCATCTGTAGTCTCCAGCTCTGCTTTTCCTTCAGCAACAGCGAGACACCCTTCATTTACATCTGTAGTCTCCAATGCTGCTTTTCCTTCAGCAAAAGTAAGATACCATTTATCTACATCTGTACTCTCCATTTCTGCTTTTCCTTCAGCAATAGCGAGATACCTTTCATCTACAGCTGTAGTCTCCAGTTCTGCTTTTCCTTCAACAATGGCGAGATATCCCTCTTCTACATCTTTAGTCTCCAGCTTTTCTTCCTTTTCTGCATCAACAAGATATCTCTCATTTATATTTGCAGTCCCCAGCTCTGCCTCTTCTTTAGCAGCAGTAGCAAGAGATTCCTCATCAGTATCTCAAAGTCTCCAGCTGTGCCCCTCCTCCTTCAGCAGCAGCGAAAGACTCCTCATCTACGCATGCAAGCTCCAGCTTTTACTCTTCTCCTGCAGCAGTGAGACTGTCATCAACATCCCCAAGGCTCCATCGCTGCTTTTACTTACACAGCGAAGTTCTGATTTCCCTCATTTCGTCGGCTGTAAGTGTCGCAGAGAAGTGCAGCAATCTCCTCCATCTTCCCATCGATCCCTGACCCATCACCATCTGTTCCTTTCCCTATACCGCATCCTCTCGTGCCCTACCAATTGCTCCCATCTCCACACCCTCCACCTCTCCGACCAATGCAATTTCTCTTTCACAGAAATACTTTTCATCTCACTCTGAGGAAATCTCTCCATTCCAGGTCGTCAACATCTGCTCTTTGCATTTCTCTCATCTATATTTCTAGCGGACATATTCTCCTTCAATAGCATCCCTACAGAGGGAATCTTTCTTTCTCTTTCTTTGACGATCTTCGTCTTCTCTTCAGTTCCTTTTAAATTTTTCTTTAGTCGAATCGAAAATAGTCGCCAGGAAGCAACTTCCATTTCTAATATTTTCTTTAGATATTATTAGCATTTTACGAATTATATTCGGATTAAAATCTGAGTTCATTTATCTTTCAGATAGTTTTAAATGCTTGGAAATTCATGCTTGGAAAAAAAAAGGAATTTGTTTCGGAAATATTTATTAGAGGACGCTATTATTATTTTTTATAAAATATTTTAAAGTGTTTTTCAAATTCATTCTAATGAAGATATTTAAAAAAGCATTATGATGAGTTTAACCACTTTATACGTTTTAATTAGCGAGAGAATTTCCAGAAAAAGCGATTATCTCTGATCTGCAGCCAAAGTGAGTCAAAGTCTTCTCATGCAATAGTTAAAGCCGCTCTAATAAGGAGGATATGATGTTGCTAATTTCGTGTTGAGATAAATGTCTCAACAGGTACGACGAAATTAAACAGACAATAAATGATTTACACTTAATTTCCGAGTTGGATTGGATTGTTTTACCACTCAGCGGCACCTTTTTGCACACCATGGGCTAAATGGCCAGGTCACATGGACCCCGAAGGCTCAGAGAAGGTTGGGGGAGGGGACCCACTGGAACAGATGTTGGGAGACAGATGGTAGCGTCCCGTCAAGGCCATCCAGCGTGTTCTTTAACGTGCACAGGGTATGACTCTCCCAAACACGGGGCCACGGCTTAACGTCCCATCCGACGGACGGCGGCCTTTCCAAGCCCATCGGCGTCCCCTACTGACCGTGGGCAGGGCGGGGAATTTTACGGAGATAAATCTCAACGCTAACCCATTTGGGACTCGAACCTGGGAACTGTAGATTACGAGCCTGGCGCTACCAACTGAGCCATCCCCTCTCCCCTTCATTTCCGAAGTATCCATTTTTCATTTGACACTTATATGAGAAGACTAGGAATAACTTCTCGGATCCTTCTCTTTCCTATATGTAGCAAGTAAAACGAAGGAGGAAAACAAGCAAAGCGTTGCACCAAGAGCGCCAAAAACTGTCCTTTTCCAACAACGTACAGTCGCTCAAAAAAGTATCCGAACGCTATGGTTGATTCCAGAATTCAGAAAAAATATCTGGCAACGTTTTTTTTTTAGAAATTAGTGATCTGGAATTCAGCGATTACAGATGCTCAAAAAGGTATCCGAACACTATGGTTGATTACAGAATTCAGAAAAAAATATCTGGCAACGATTTTTTTTAGAAATTAGTGATCTGGCAACCTTCGTGTCACGTGATACGAAGGTTGTCAGATCACTAATTTCTAAAAAAAACCGTTACCAGATATTTTTTCAGAATTCTGTAATCAACCATAGTGTTCGGATACTTTTTTTAATATATATAATGCGTATGAATATATAATGTAATGAATATGGAGCGTGTGCAGTTACCGTTCACAGCAAACTGGAGCGGTTGCGGTTAATGTTCACAGCACATTGGATCGTGTGAGCTCACAAAGACCTAGCTCGTGTGGGCTCACTCACGGAAATATTGAGCTTGTGCAGTTACCGTTCACAGCAAAAACTGGAGCGTGTACAGTTGCTGTACACGCTCCAGATATTTTTCCTGAATTCTGTAATCACGTGACACGAAGTTTGCCAGATCACTGATTTCGAAAAAAAAAAAAAAAAAACGTTGCCAGATATTTTTTCTGAATTCTGTAATCAACCATAATGTTCGGATATATTTTTGAGCGACTGTGCCAATGGTTTGAAATTGAAGGACCAGGAGGAACCATAAGATCATTTCAGATGTAAACAAAATCACCTGCTTTTTCAGAGGCTTTACTGGAAACCTTTCCGCACTATCGAGTAAAGAAAAAAAATGTGTTAGCACTTCTCTATTGCTTAGGTGGCGATCTCAGCACCGTTGGTGACAAAAAGGTAAATCGAATGATTAGAATCTGCCTGTTTTTAAATCCTCCGTTGTTTATGATTGGGCTCCGGGGTCGCTTCTTTCGTCCCCGCTTCTATTCTTTTCACTCCAGCATGACCATCACTTCAAAGTTTTTTTTTTATCGCAGCCTCCAAACTGTTATCGATTCGACCTCTTCACCTGTCCCCCCTTTCTTGCTTCTTTTGGGGACAAAGCTCTCAGTTGAAATCGATTTCCCTCTTGAAACGTTTCGTGTTATTTGATTCCTCCCGAACCGCTGAAGAGATTGCAAGTCGCATCAAGGAGAGTCAGTAAACTTTCAACCAGTTAAATATTCACTTCATTCATTATAATGAAGTGGTCTGCATATATCTCAGCATGAAGTGGATCAGTCAAGCCTTTATTTAACCTGCAAGTCTGCATCTCACATATCCAACATGACTGAAACTCGAAATCTTGTATTCTTGAAAGTGAGGTTTCATTTTCTCTATTCCTTCTGGGTCTGGGGCGGGGGTAGCTCAGTCGGTAGCGCGCCAGGCTTGTAATCTGCAGTTCCCAGGTTCGAGTCCCAGCTGGGTCAGCGTTGAGATTTATCTCCGCAAAATTCCCCCCCCCCTGTTCACAGTCAGTAGGGGACACCGATGGGCTTGGAAAGGCCGCCGTCCGTCGGATGGGACGTTAAGCCGTGGCCCCGTGTGCGGGAGAGACATACCCTGTGCACGTTAAAGAACACGCTGGATGGCCTTGACGGGAGGCTACCATCTGTCTCCCAACAGCTGTTCCAGTGGGTCCCCTCCCCCAACCTTCTCTGAGCCTTCGGGGTCCATGTGACCTGGCCATTTAGCCCATGGTGTGCAAAAAAGTCCCGCTCAGAGGTAAAACAACCCAACCCAACCCTTCTGGGTCAACTTTCTCTTCTTCACTAAGGAGTCGAGAAATGTCTTTTGTTCTTCTTCACATCTCGTTTTTTGCAGCATCCGAACTTTCATTACCCATCATTCATTCCACCAAGTGTCACTTTTCACTTCATCAACGTTCCCAGCGCTACCAACCTCTTCAGACATTATTAAAATACCCCATTGCAGATACAAAGCGAAGGTCAAGGTCAAGGAATCGGAGAATGTGAAAAGAGTCAGCCGCAAGTGATCATCGCCTATCCCATTCAGCGATTACAGTCGCTCAAAAAGGTATCCGAACACTATGGTTGATTACAGAATTCAGAAAAAAATATCTGGCAACGATTTTTTTAGAAATTGGTGATCTGGCAACCTTTGTGTCACGTGACACGAAGGTTGCCAGATCACTAATTTCTAAAAAAAATCGTTGCCAGATACGCTCCAAACTGGAGCGTGTGCAGTAACTGCACACGCTCCAGTTTGCTGTGAACGGTAACTGGAGCGTGTACAGTTGCTGTACACGCTCCAGATATTTTTCCCGAATTCTGTAATCACGTGACACGAAGGTTGCCAGATCACTAATTTCTAAAAAAATCGTTGCCAGATATTTTTTCTGAATTCTGTAATCAACCATAGTGTTCGGATACTTTTTTGAGCGACTGTAGGTGGTCATATTATTTTGAAACTAGATCGTGTGGGCTCACTCACGGAAATATTGAGCGTGTGCAGTTACCGTTCACAGCAAACTGGAGCGTGTGCAGTAACCGCACACGCTCCAGTTTGCTGTGAACGGTAACTGGAGCGTGTACAGTTGCTGTACACGCTCCAGATATTTTTCCTGAATTCTGTAATCACGTGACACGAAGGTTGCCAGATCACTGATTTCTAAAAAAAGTCGTTGCCAGATATTTTTTCCTGAATTCTGTAATCAGCCATAGTGTTCGGATACTTTTTTGAGCGACTGTACATCGAGTTAAAAAAGAAGAATGATCAGAAGCAGGGCTGGATCGGGGGGGGGGGGGAGGAGGCAGAGGGTCGATATGCTCCTCTTTTGAGAATGCTAGTAATCAGAACGGAGGCGAAAAAATATTTCAAATATATAGAACACGCTGGCCCGGATCTAGAAAAGAAAGGGCGGGGGGGGAGGGGGGGAAAGGAAGCAAGAGACTCAGTCGAGTTGGAAAAAGTAAAAGGGGGAGGGAGCAAGAGACTGGATTTCCATTTTTTGTTTCCATTACCTTTACTAACATTCTCTAGAGAGGTCATGTGTCACTTGATCACGCCCCCCCCCCCAAATGCCTGATTACACGTATTTTTTCAGCAATTTTTTTAAAGACCAAGAAAACGGAGAAGAAAAGTTTCTGCTTGAACTGGTTCTGGATCGATCTTGACCCCCTCCTCTCCCCCCAACATTTATTTTTCTTTTTGGATCCGGGATTGATCAGAGAATACTTCCGACGAGAGTAAGAGCTAACGCCGTACAGAAAGTGGTTTCAGTTGCGTTACTTGGATTTCGAAATTTTATGGCGAATGTATTTACTGCCCATGCTCTAATTTTCTGTCAGACCATCTCTTTTTCTGTTAATGGTTTTAAGACATCTAAAAGTTACCGCGAAGTTACCTCCATTTTTAGAAACGGTTTTAAGACGTCAGAAATTTCTAAAACGTTTACAACGTTATATCGCTCAAACCACTTCCTGTGTGGCCGTATCTTAAGAGTTGGATTGGGTTGTTTTACCTCTGAGTGGCACTTTTTTGCACACTATGGGCTAAATGGCCAGGTCACATGGACCCCGAAGGCTCAGAGAAGGTTGAGGGAGGGGACCCACTGGATCAGCTGTTGGGGGATAGATGGTAGCCTCCCGTCAAGGCCATCCAGCGTGTTCTTTAACGTGCACAGGGTAAGTCTCTCCCACACACGGGACCACGGCTTAACGTCCCATCCGACGGACGGCGGTCTTTCCAAGCCCATCGGTGTCCCCCTACTGACCGTGGACAGGGAATTTTGCAGAGATAAATCTCAACGCTGACCCAGCTGGGACTCGAACCTGGGAACTACAGATTACGAGCCTGGCGCGCTACCGACTGAGCCACCCCCGCCCCTCCGTATCCTAAGAAAAAGCGCGATTTAAAAAACGAAACGAATAAAGAGAGTTCCAGACGAAACCAACATGTTCACACAAGTGGGGAAGTTTTAATAAGAGTGAGGGGATGGGATTGGGAAAGAGGAAAGATGAGAGAGGGAAGAGACTCGGAGTGCCGTTTTCTAAGAAGAAGGAGAAATTCTCTGCAGATTTTTTTCAAAAGAGAGAAGAGGAAAAAGAAACTTCAATTTATTTCTCTCCTCGAGGAATCTCTGAAACAGTTTTCAATCAATTGGCCCAAATAATCTGAGCGTTTCATCTCCATCGAGAAGGCAGGTAACGTTCCTTCTATGATTCGAATGTGTGCATGTTTTCGAAAAGGAGCGAGTTTACTTAATGGACTTGGGACAGAGAGTTTAACAACTCTTTGTTTCGAATCGAGACTTTTTTTTTTGGGAGGTAAACTTCATTGTTTTAGAAGCGGAAAGGAAATGTTCTGAATTTCAAAAACGCAACAATGGCGAAGAATGGGAGCTTCCTACCTCTTGCCACCAGGGTGCAGAGACGCGTTCTGCTGCAGCGTCGAGCAATCGATGGAGCGGATCGATTCCCAAGTGCTGAGAGAAAGATATTTGGCAAGTGGAAGATTTCTTGCTCAATTTGTTTGTGTTGGCTTCGCTGAGATTTATCTTCCTTCGCGTGGGAGTGTAAAGTTTACCAAACAGGCAATCTCGGACTCCTTGGAATCTTCTTTAACTGCAGATGAAGAAGTGTACACCATTGCACTGAATAACCAAAAACTGTAAAAGTTAAATAAAATCATTGCTCTTTGAGAACGTGCAAGGGGACGGAGGTTTGCCGAGTCAGTAGTGCACGAGGCTAGCAATCTGAAGTTCGCAGGTTCAAGACCGCCTGTGCCAGCGTTGAGATTTTCTCCACTAGATCTCAGCTCTGTCTTCGGTGAGGAAGGGAACACCGATGGGCTTGGAAAGGCCGCCGTCCATTGGATGGGACGTAAAGCCGTGACCCGTGTGTAGGAGAGTGCACGTTAAAAACAAGCTTGAGTTGGGTTGTTTTACCTCTGAGAGGCACTTTTTTGCACACCATGGGCTAAATGGCCAGGTCACATGGACCCCGAAGGCTCAGAGAAGGTTGGGGGAGGGGCCCACTGGAAGAGCTGTTGAGAGACAGATGGTAGTCTCCCGTCAAGGCCGTGAAGCGTGTTCTTTAACGTACACAGGGTATGACTCTCCCGCACACTCGGAGTCACTGCCTAATGTCCCATCCGACGGACGGTGGCCTTACAAGCCCATTGGTGTCCCTTACTGACCGTGGGAAGGGCGGGGAATTTTGCGGAGATAAATCTCAACGGTGACCCAGCTGGGACTCGAATCTGGGAACTACAGATTACGAGCCTGGCGCGCTACCGACTGAGCCACCCCCGCCCCCCAAAAACAACAAGCTGGATGACTTTGATAGATCTCTTTCCCAATTGCTATCCAGTGGATCCCTTCACCCAGCCTTCTGTGACCCTTGTGACCTGGCCATTTTTAGCCATTGTGTGCAAAATAAGTGCCGCTCAGAGGTAAAACGACCCAACACTGGATTTTATTACTGCAGATCTTTATCAATTGGGGTATTGAAAAAACCTTTTTAGTTAGCCAGGGGAGCTGAAGTAAAGATTTGTAATATCCCCGTTTGCCAGAATTCATTTCTGTTCCTCTTGGGAAATGAACAATTCGAATTAAAACTATTGGATTGCAGTTTACTTCCTTGGATCGCATCGTTTTCGAACATGGAGAAACAACATGAAGAATAAAGGACCTGGGGAAGTACATTAGAACAAAAGTGAGTGTTTGGGTCGATTTTCTTCTGAGAAAAGAAGAACGCTTTCTGCAATAATGGATTAATAACGAGTTCGCAAGGTCATTAAAGATTCAGAACTGGTTAACGAGAAGAGAATTCAGTGGGCAGCCATTAGAAGATGGATTTGGGTTGTTTTACCTCTGAGCGGCAGTTTTTTGCACACCATGGGCTAAATGACCAGGTCACATGGAGCCCGAAGGCTCAGAGAAGGTTGGGGAGGGGACCCACTGGAACAGCTGTTGGGAGACAGATGGTAGCCTCCCGTGAATGCCATCCAGCGTGTTCTTTAACGTGCACAGGGTATGGCTCTCCCGCACACGGGGCCACGGCTTAACATCCCATCCGACGGACGGCGGCCTTTCCAAGCCCATCGGTGTCCCCTACTGACCGTGGGCAGGGCGGGGAATTTTTGCGGAGATAAATCTCAACGCTGACCCAGCTGGGACTCGAACCTGGGAACTGCAGATTACGAGCCTGGCGCGCATTAGAAGATGGATGTCAGATTCCTGTGGAAGCCATCCAAGGCATTCTTTATTGTGCACAGGATGTGGCCCTCCGGCATCCTAAGCTACATCTTAACGTAATAGGCTGTTGGGATGATTTACTTCTGAACCGCACTTTTTTGGCCCTCAATAAGATATATGGTCAGGTCACAAGAGCCCCAAAGTCTTAGATAATGAGGGTAACGAAAGTTGGGGAAAGGGATCTACTGAACAGCAGTTAAGATGCAGATTCAAGAGTCCCATTAAGACCATCCAGCGTGTTCTTTAATGTCCACAGGGTATAACTTCTCTGCATGCACACGGGCCATAACTTAATGTCCCGTCCGATGCGCGGCGGCCTTTCTGATCCCATCGAGGGTTAGGAAGGGCACCGTGCAAGTGAAAAGAAGAGATTTCCGTTTCAGTTGCAGAGGAGAGAGTCTCCGAGTCGGGCATCGAAATGTTTTATCTTAATTCCATTCCTCTCTGCCTTTAAGGGGGTCACACTCACTTGACCATGGGAAAAAAACTCGAAATCATTGAAAGAAGCAATTCCAAATACCAATTAGGAAAATGTCCCATTTCAGTCGTTTTGGTTACAGTTTCATTCCACTGATGAGCAACTTTAAAATTACATTTTTAAAATTAATAATCTATCTTTTCATCTCTGAGCAACGTTCTTATCTTAAAATAGTTTTTGCACTCTCTTAATTGCATTTGGAAAAATGTTTAATTTCCTTTTTAAAAGTAGTAATAGTAGTTTTACATCATATAATATATTACGTTATGTACACATAGTATCATTATGAAAGAATAACCCATAGTGTTATATTTTATTAAATATTTATTTAACAAAAGTAACAGTGTGCCCAAAATATCAAGAAACTCTCGATGCTTCATCGTTATGACGGCGTGGAGTTAGTATCACATGGTGGCGCTAGTATCACGTGTAATGTTATCATCTGGTGCCAACATGGCGACTGTGCAAGAGAAATCTTCGCGTGTGTTGTGGTGCGCTGAAAACAAGTGATTTGTGGCGGTGCAACGAAAAAAAACAAACAAATTTAAAAGAAAGAATCACTGAAGCTGTTGCATTTACATGCTGAACCTGCACAGACTGAAGTTTATCACATGGCGTCAGGACGGGGGTGGCTCAGTCGGTAGCGCGCCAGGCTCGTAATCTGTAGTTCCCAGGTTCGAGTCCCAGCTGGGTCAGCGTTGAGATTTATCTCCGCAAAAATTCCCCGCCCTGCCCACGGTCAGTAGGGGACATCGTGTTTGGAAAGGAAACACCGGGCTTGGAAAGGCCGCCGTCCGTCGGATGGGACGTTAAGCCGTGGCCCCGTGTGCGGGAGAGCCATACCCTGTGCACGTTAAAGAACACGCTGGATGGCATTCACGGGAGGCTACCATCTGTCTCCCAACAGCTGTTCCAGTGGGTCTCCTCCCCCAACCTTCTCTGAGCCTTCGGGGTCCATGTGACCTGGCCATTTAGCCCATGGTGTGCAAAAAAGTGCCGCTCAGAGGTAAAACAACCCAACTCACATAGCGTTGAAATCTGCTGAACACAAAATAAAACTTCAAGAGTTTTTTTGACGTTTTGTAGACCTAATTTTGTTATTTAATTGTTTAGAAAGAAATAGCACTTTAAAATATAGGTATTGTTTTAAAATGACACTACACATGAAGTGAATTATATCTCCAACTATTGTACAGAAAAATTAAGTTTAAGTATGATTAATAGAGAGACACTATTCTCGCGCAGGATCTTCTTGCGGGAGACACACCTTATTATTGCCCATGCAACTGCCTTTCCAAACCCATCGGTGTCTTCTTTCTTAATGAGGGTAGGTTGGGGGGGGGGGGTGAGAGTTGATAAATCCCAAAAGTAAGCACTGTTGGACCTCGAACCGGAGAACGTCGATTACGATCTTGAAGCGCTATCAACCGAGCCAACTTCCGTCGCCTTTTTGAGGATTATGTAGAAGCATATAATGTAACGAAAACAGGAAGTGTTATTTTCAGCTTAATTGATTCCATGGCGACATCAAGAGGTAATGATTATCCGACTGAATATCAGCTTTCAACTAACATCCTTTGAAAGTAAGCCCGGATCTAATATATACATGTGTTAGAGGGGGGGGGGGGTTGAGTGATCCGATTAAAAGAGAATTTCTGGGGGGGGGGGGGCAAGATCGAAATGGAATGAACCGAAACGCCGTTTTTCTATAAATGTTTCCGCTTCGTTTCGATTTTCCTCGTAAATTATCTATCAAGGAGGCCATGCCAAGAGGGTGGGCATACCCCATTGCCCCCCCCCCCCCCCCCTACATCAGGTCCTGTTTGAAAGTATCGCATGAGAAGGAAAATTTTGTAATACCACTTTACCGATTGGATCATAGAGCTTAGTTACATTGGAAGAAGTGAATTGAAATTTTGTTTCTTTTCAGGTTCCGACCTTGTGGCTTGGATGATGAAGAATTTGGATGTTGAAGACCAAAGTAAGGAAATGAAGTGACGCCTTTTCATTTCATAATCAATATTCTTTTCAAAAAGATATTAAGAGCATGGCTACTTGAGCTGTTTGATTTTTTTTCCACGAGGCAGGAAACGAAAGAAAATGTTAAACTATGCCCTCTTGCATTAGCAATCTTTAATACGAAACAAAGCCACAAAATGTTTATTTCTCTAAAACGTTATACAAAATACAACTAAAGAAACTAAATGATATAAAACAACTGTAAAAATTGAAATTTTCAAATTTAATAACTTATTTAAATTAAAAATCGTGCTAAAATTTTATACCATTCTACAGCCTTGTCGAATAAACATTTACTAACACAGGTGCTATCATTTAAAGGCTTTCAGTTCCACATCAAGCAATTCCACTTCCTAAAGTTACCCTTTTTTCACTTCCCTGGAAAGTGAACAATTCCACTTCGTGATGGCAAAGGTTGTGCCAAAATTGGCCAATGCCACTATTTAAATGTTGTCCCTTCTCCACTGAAAGTAAGCAATTCCACTTCCTGGTGCCAGCCTTTTCAATGGAAAGTGAGCAACTCCTGTTCGTAATCTTGCCCCTTTTACACGGAAGGTGATCAATTCCACTTCCGAACAATGCTCTTTTCCCACTTCCCTGGAAAGGGAACAATTCCACTTCGTGATGGCAAAGGTTGTGCCAAAATTGGCCAATGCCACTATTTAAATGTTTCCCCTTCTCCACTGAAAGTAAGCAATTCCACTTCCTGGTGCCAGCCTTTTCAATGGAAAGTGAACAACTCCTGTTCGTAATCTTGCCCCTTTTCAATGGAAAGTGAGCAACTCCTGTTCGTAATCTTGCCCCTTTTCAATGGAAAGTGAGCAACTCCTGTTCGTAATCTTGCCCCTTTTCAATGGAAAGTGAACAACTCCTGTTCGTAATCTTGCCCCTTTTCAATGGAAAGTGAGCAACTCCTGTTCGTAATCTTGCCCCTTTTCAATGGAAAGTGAGCAACTCTTGTTCGTAATCTTGCCCCTTTTACACGGAAGGTGATCAATTCAACTTCCAAACAATGCTCTTTTCCACAGAAAGTGAAAAATTTCACTTTTCAGTTCGAAAGAATCACTTCCTAATTCTTTCCCTCTTTTGTGGGAAGTGAGCAAAACCACTTCCTAATGTTACCCCCTTAAACTTATTATTTAAGTTTTAATCAGTTTCTAAGGTAAATTCTAATGATTTTGTCATTGCTGACGTTAAATATTCGAACTTTTATTTGAATACTGAACGAATGTAGTTGAAATTTAAGATTTAGACAGACTGGACGTAGACAATTTATCTATAGTAATATTTTACCATTGAAAGCTGTTTCTGGAAGTTGTAGAGCTTCGGATTTGTTATTCAACGCAGAAATCGTGAAAAGTATAAATTTTTGTCAAAGATTTCGTCGAAACCTTTTTTTTCTCTCTCTCCAAATTCAGGAGAGTTTGAAGGAAAGAGTACTGAAGTGATGTAACCACGAGACTTCGGGTACAGATAATGCAACCAAATATCACAGCAAACTCTAACTTTGTATGTTAATGTTACATCTAATCAAGAAGATTTGATTAATCGAAAGCGAAATTATCAATTCTATACATATCATCATCATCATCATCCTCAAGCAGCCATGGGCTACGGATGTCCAACCAGACCGTGCAATTTAGTTCTCCAAGAAAGTCTATCCTGAGCTACATCTACTGCATCTGGCCACTGCACACCAATTCTAACAAGGTCCTGTTTGACATTGTCTGCCCACCGCATCCTAGGTCTCCCCCTCCTTCTGAGGCCTTTAGGCACACTCTTCATAACCCTATTCGCCAATCTATAATTATCCATACGGGCAACATGGCCAAACCGGCGGAGTCTCTCTCTGCACAATAAAAAAAAAATCTGAATATCTATACATAACCAAAATATTATACCAATTTTTTTAATTTACTTTCTCCGTAATGTCACAGACACCAATTTCATGTTTCTTAAAAGTGAAGGCACCGAGAAAATCAAAAAAGAAAAAAAATTGAAGCAGAACATTTTAAGATAGTCTTTAGGTAAAAAAGCCAATATCAATTTTCTTCATTTGTGCCAATCATGTTGGGTCCGTTGCGCTATTTTCAACCAGCCCTGAACGATGTCCAAAGCTTGGATGCGCATTTATGTGACGGAATGAGTATCAGCTAAGAGATGGGAAGAGGCAAGTACTGCCCTGTTCTGTGCTGGAAGAGAGGAGGCGCGAGGAGAAGGAGGCCGTGGAGCTGTCATCTTCGGTGTGTTTCAAGCGAGATGATCCCCTCCCCTCCTCACTGTTACGACATCGCCTTCTTATCACCTCGTTGCTCGAGAGGTAATTGCACCTCGCCTCCATTTCTTCGCCGGAGCCTTTTCTTAATTGCCTCGAGCCGAGAGCCAGGTTTCCTTGCTCCCTCCGCTCGCGCCAGGGATGCTGGGAAATGAGGAGAGAGAGATGAGGAGAGACCGGAAGTGTTCGTGCAGCCAGGGAACCGGAAATATTGCAACGCTGTTAAGGATAATGGGCTGACAGTCTCATTAATCGCGAGTTATTATTCTATTGAGCCATTTAGAGAAGATAATTAGGAGGATGAAATAGACGACGAAGAGAGATGAGGACGAGTGGTTATTCGAAGAGAAGTGATTTCGCTGATGGGAATCGATTCTGAAAGAATGTCACAAACAGGAATCATTTCTGAAAGAATGATATCGCAGATGGGAATCATTACTGAAACATTATATCGCAGATAGGAATCGATTGCGAAAGATTGATGTCGTATAAGGGATTAGATTCTGTAGGAATGGTATCGCAGATGTAAATGTATATCGTATCGCAGATGTAAATGTATATCGTATCGCAGATGTAAATGTGTATCATATCGCAGATGTAAATATGTATCGTATCGCAGATGATAATCTGTTATCGCAGATACGATTCTTCTGAATAGAATAGTATTCTATAGGAAAGATGTTTTCAGATGGAAATCGATTACAGAAAATGGTTTCACAGATAGGAATAGATTTCAAAGGAATAATTTCGTGCATGGGAATCGATTTCTGAAAAAATGATGTCAGAGATAGGTTCCGATTTTAAATGGAATGATATTGCAAATAGGAATCGATTCTGAGGAAATGATATCGCAGATAGGAATCAAGTGCAAGATGAATCTCAGTTTGAAAAAAAAAATACTTCCTTATCGAGGGCATGACAAATATCAGTTCGAAAGCAACGCTTGAATGGAGTGCGTCATCATCAAATGGAGTCGAACACTACATTTAAGGGAAGGTTTCGCCAAAAAGTAGAGGATGCAAGTCACTTTGGAAGAAATGCGTTGTCATTAAGCGCCAATTTAAAAACAATACAAGGAGTGATATGCAATTGGTTGTTTAGTGATTGGGCGAGGCAGAAACGAGCTTCATGGGTTGTGCAGCTTCCATGGGAATAATCACCAACTGGTATTGTTTGCAACTGAGCGGAGCTGGAACAAAGAGTCTTCGGTTGTGCAGCTTCCATGGGAATAATCACCAACTGGTATTGTTTGCAACTGAGCGGAGCTGGAACAAAGAGTCTTCGGTTGTGCAGCTTCCATGGGAATAATCACCAACTGGTATTGTTTGCAACTGAGCGGAGCTGGAACAAAGAGTCTTCGGTTGGGCATCTTCCTGGGGAAGGATCTCCAGTTGGTACTGTTAGCAATTGAGCAAGATTAAAAGGATTCTTTGGTTGTGCCACTTCGAGATGAGGAATCTATAATTTATTTCACTTAGGATTTGAGCAAGGCTGAAAGAAAGCTAGCTACTTGTGGCTCTTCCAGATGAGGAATCTATAATTTATTTCACTTAGGATTTGAGCAAGGCTGAAAGAAAGCTAGCTACTTGTGGCTCTTCCAGATGAGGATAAATCTGCAGCATACCGTATGCTTTCAGGAGACCAACGCGATCAACGACATATGCTTTCAGGAGAAGTGTTATTGAATATTCGTTTCGTTTGATTAGTTTTGTCCTTAGCAGTTGTGCATGTGTATCCTTTGAGTTCCATTTCTTTTGTTTTACATGTCCTTTATTTTCCATTTCTTTTGTTTTACATGTCCTTTATTTTCCTCCCCACAGTCGAAGCGCTCCATGTGGCTCACTTGATGGCTGCCCACGGCTACTTCTTCCCCGTCGATGACCACGTGCTCACCGTGAAGGCGGACGGCACCTTCTACAGGTTCCAGGTAAAAAATTCAAATCTAAAACGATTTCTTCTTCAACTTCATGGCAACTGGTTAGGAAAAAGAGGTGGACCTTGAGAAATTTTTCGTCTTTTACATTAAAAATCAATTGTTATTAAAAGAAGAAAATATTTGAATAACTGACACTTTTTCGCTTCTTTATCGCTGTTATTGTTTTTTTATTCACTTTTTTAAAAATAAAACTTTTTTCGTATTAAAATGGCGAATTCTTCTAGTCTTCTTCTAGTACTTCTTCTATTCTTCTAGTTTCCACATTTTATTCTTATCTTAGTAGATGTTTTGTTCCCATTATCCGTATTATACAATATTTTAATGAATCACTAGTTTCTCAAACTTGCAACGTTTCTATTTTTCCCTGAAGCTGCATCCAAATACCTAATTCCATTGATAAAGGGTGATTCCTTTTCACTTTTGAAACTTTATTGCAATGCCAATTCCATTTGGATGGAGATTTTTTTTCAGTTAGCCTTGTAAAAGCATTCATCATCTATGTTCGGTCCATTCTAGAATACGCATATCCGGTATGGTCTCCTTACCGTGTGTGTGATATCGAAACTGTTGAAAAGCCCAGAGATCTTTGCAAAAAAAAAAAGCTATTGAGCTTTGGCAACAAATCGTATCAACCGAGATTACACAAACTTTGGGTTGTTCTACCTCTGAGCGGCACTTTTTTGCACATGATGAGCTAAATGGCCAGGTCACATGGACCCCGAAGGCTCAGAGAAAGTTGGGGGAAAGGACTCACTGGAACAGCTATTGGGATGCAGATGGTAGCCTCCCGTTAAGGCCATCCAGCGTGTTCTTTAACGTGCACAGAGTATGGCTCTCCCACACACGGGGCCACGGATTAACGCCCCATCCGACGGTCGCGGTCTTTCCAAACCCATCGGTGTCCCCTACTGACCGTGGGCAGGGCGGGGAATTTTGCGGAGTTAAATCTCAATGTTGACCCAGCTGGGACTCGAACCTGGGAACTGCAGATTTACGAGCCTGGCATGCTACCGACTGAGCCACCCCCGCCCCAATTACACGAACTATCACTGCACTCTCTGCAATGGAGACGACTTGAGTGTGATCTAATCATATGCTACAAAATCATCCATGGACTTTTGTACTTTAATCCCGAATCTT
>JAWZYU010000253.1:0-154734 GCA_038380435.1 Ryuthela nishihirai | reverse complement strand
CTCAACTCATTCTCATCCCCTTCCCAAAGCCACTTCCATTCAAGTGCTAATTACTCCCCAGTGGAGAGAAAAGTTTTCGAGTAGTTTCTTTTGTAAAATGCGGGTTTCTACAACTGACAATCGTTGGAGCTGAATACGTTGTTGACGCAGCGAAACGAGACGTAGCGCAGCAAATGGGTTGGGTTGGGTTGTTTTACCTCTGAGCGGCACTTTTTTTGCCCACCATGGGCTAAATGGCAAGGTCACAAGGACCCCGAAGGCTCAGAGAAGGTTGGAGGAGGGGACCTACTGGAACAGCTGTTGGGAGACAGATGGTAGCCTCCCGTCAAGGCCATCCAGCGTGTTCTTTAACGTTGGATTGTTTTACCTCTGAGCAGCATTTTTTTGCACACCATGGGTTAAATGGCCAGGTCGCAAGGACCCCGAAGGCTCAGAGAAGGTTGGGGGAGGGGACCCACTGGAACAGCTGTTGGGAGACAGATGGTAGCCTCCCGTCAAGGCCATCCAGCGTGTTCTTTAACGTTGGGTTGTTTTACCTATGAGCGGCACTTTTTTTGCACAACATGGGCTAAATGGCCAGGTCACAAGGACCCTGAAGGCTCAGAGAAGGTTGGGGGAGGGGACCCAGTGGAACAGCTGTTGGGAGACAGATGGTTGCCTCCCGTCAAGGCCATCCAGCGTATTCTTTAACGTTGGGTTGTTTTACCTCTGAGCAGCACTTTTTTGCACACCATGGGTTAAATGGCCAGGTCACAAGGACCACGAAGGCTCAGAGAAGGTTGGGGGAGGGGACCCACTGGAACAGCTGTTGGGAGACAGATGGTAGCCTCCTGTCAAGGCCATTCAGCGTGTTCTTTAACGTTGGGTTGTTTTACCTCTGAGCGACACTTTTTTTGCACACCATGCGTTAAATGGCCAGGTCACAAGAACCCCGAAGGCTCAGAGAAGGTTGGAGGAGGGGACCTACTGGAACAGCTGTTGGGAGACAGATGGTAGCCTCCCGTCAAGGCCATCCAGCGTGTTCTTTAACGTCGGGTTGTTTTACCTCTGAGCGGCACTTTTTTTTGCACACCATGGGTTAAATGGCCAGGTCACAAGGACCCCGAAGGCTCAGAGAAGGTTGGGGGAGGGGACCCACTGGAACAGCTGTTGGGAGACAGATGGTAGCCTCCCGTCAAGGCCATTCAGCGTGTTCTTTAACGTTGGGTTGTTTTACCTCTGAGCGGCACTTTTTTTGCACACCATGCGTTAAATGGCCAGGTCACAAGAACCCCGAAGGCTCAGAGAAGGTTGGAGGAGGGGACCTACTGGAACAGCTGTTGGGAGACAGATGGTAGCCTCCCGTCAAGGCCATCCAGCGTGTTCTTTAACGTCGGGTTGTTTTACCTCTGAGCGGCACTTTTTTTGCACACCATGGGTTAAATGGCCAGGTCACAAGGACCCCGAAGGCTCAGAGAAGGTTGGGGGAGGAGACCCACTGGAACAGCTGTTGGGAGACAGATGATAGCCTCCCGTCAAGGCCATCCAGCGTGTTCTTTAACGTTGGGTTGTTTTACCTCTGAGCGGCACTTTTTTTGCACACCATGGGCTAAATGGCCAGGTCACAAGGACCCCGAAAGTTCAGAAATGGTTGGGGGAGAGGACCCACTGGAACAGCTGTTGGGAGACAGATGGTAGCCTCCCGTCAAGGCCATCCAGCGTGTTCTTTAACGTTGGGTTGTTTTACCTCTGAGCGGCACTTTTTTGCACACCATGGGTTAAATGGCCAGGTCACAAGAACCCGGAAGGCTCAGAGAAGGTTGGAGGAGGGGACCTACTGGAACAGCTGTTGGGAGACAGACGGTAGCCTCCCGTCAAGGCCATCCAGTGTGTTCTTTAACGTGCACAATGTATGGTTCTCCCATACACGCGTCCATGGCTTAACGTCCCATCCGACGGACGGCGGCCTTTCCAAGCCCATCGGTGTCCCCTACTGACCGTTGGCAGGGCGGGGAATTTTGAGGAGATCACAGCAAATGGAGTAGCGACAATTGCTTACTAAAATATTAATAGGTTTTGTATGTTATGTGAATGGGAATCTAATTTTGAAGCTCTAAAAACACTCGAACCTGGGAACTACAGGTTCGAGTCCCAGCTGAATTACAGGTTCGAGCCACCCCCACTCCCATGGTAAAAGAAGATATCTGTTTGTCTGTAAAAGGAATAACGCATCGGGAAATCATGGTAGACGCTTCAAAATTTGACAGAGCATTTTTGGTTGTCGTCCAAGTTGGAGTGGCCAGTTCAAATCGAAATTCCCAAAGTGTAGGGGAGGGGGGGGTTTGAAGAGACAAAAACACTTAGAGTGCTACTCCTACGGTAAAACTGTAATGGCTGGCAAATCCATTGTAGCCATTTTCTGAAGTTTAGATGTAATTTCGTGTTTCAGAGTTGGCAACACTGCAATTAATCATTTTTTTTACCTTTTTAAAACACCAACATGTACTGTACACGTGTTGAATCTGTGCTAAGGGATGGGGGGGGGGGGGGGGGGGCAGGGGTTGTGGGCCAGAAAATTAATCTTGAGTGTAGTGAGAATAAAAATATTCAGAGATCAGAGCAGAAATGGGAACAGGTCAGCTACTAAAAAAATAAAAATAATGAAACCCCCTATCATAGAAATCTGACAGGAGGCATACAAGGAATTCGGCATCTAGATTACTCTCGCTTTATGGTGTTAGATAATTTTAAAATTTTAAAAAAATTAAGAAAAAAATACCTCAACATGAAAACGGAAAAAGGAATGACTCTTAAAAGGAAAGAACTGGAATCTTCGAAATCGGTATAGAGCTTCCTCACATCATGACTTAAATCATCGCAGGGTTGGGTTGGGTTGTTTAGTTTCTTGAGTTCCTTTGAGATTGTCGGCCTCGTTCGAGACTCGTCCTCGTATCGAGACTCGTCCTCGTATCGAGAATAACATTCATAATGAAGGCTTGACAGTTGGGTTGGGTTGTTTTACCTCTGAGCGGCACTTTTTTGCACACCATGGGCTAAATGGCAAGGTCACAAGGACCCCGAAGGTTCAGAAATGGTTGGGGGAGAGGACCCACTGGAACAGCTGTTGGGAGACAGATGGTAGCCTCCCGTCAAGGCCATCCAGCGTGTTGTTTAACGTGCACAGGGTATGGCTCTCCCGCACACGGGGCCACGGCATAACGTCCCATACGACGGGCGGCGGCCTTTCCACGACCCATCGGTGTCCCCTACTGACCCCTACTGACCAGGGCAGGGAATTTTGCGGAGATAAATCTCAACGTTGACCCAGCTGGGACTCGAACCTGGGAACTACAGATTACGAGCCTGGCGTGCTACCGACTGAGCCACCCCCGCCCCAATCAACGCAGGAATTTGAACCCCACTTTTTTTTCGTCCTCCCGAAGAAGGGGGAACTATGTAAGCGATTGCCAAGTTTAACGAGTTATATTTTAAATGAACGCTTTTAACGTTGGGAGGGGCAGGGGTGGCTCAGTCGGTAGCGCACCAGGCTCGTAATCTGTAGTTCCCAGGTTCGAGTCCCAGCTGGGTCAGCATTGAGATTTATCTCCGCAAAACTCCCCGCCCTGCCCACGGTCAGTAGGGGACACCGATGGGCTTGGAAAGGCCGCCGTCCGTCAGATGGGACGTTAAGCCGATGTCCCGTGTGCGGGAGAGCCATACCCTGTGCACGTTAAAGAACACACTGGATGGCCTTGACGGGAGGCTACCGTCTGTCGACCAACAGCTGTTCCAGTGGTCCCCTCCCGCAACCTTCTCTGAGTCCTCGGGGTCCATGTGACCTGGCCATTTAGACAATGGTGTGCAAAAAAGTGCCGCTCAGAGGTAAAACAATCCAACCGGAACTGTAACGTTGGAACTAGTATCATATCCTCAAATATCATCCACACTTTTACTCCCCAAAAGAAGGAGAAGAAAATTTCACAGAGGGGAGATGGCTCATAATGAGTTTCAAGCCAACTGGAAGATTTCAACGTGGGATATACCATCTACTATATACTTTGGGGAATTTCAGATGCGAGCACCAGGCTCGTAATCTGCAGTTTCCAGGTTCGAGTCCCAGCTGGGTCAGCGTTGAGATTTATCTCCGCAAAATTTCCCGCCCTGCCTACGGTCAGTAGGGGACACCGATGGGCGTGGAAAGGCCGCCGTCCGTCGAATAATTAATTTTTCTTTAACATCACGTCAAGCCGTGGCCCCGTGTGCGGGAGAGCCATACCCTGTGCACGCTTATAGAACACGCTGGATGGCCTTGACGAGAGGCTACCATCTGTCTCAAATTCAAATTTATTTTCAATAAGTATTATCTATAATTATTTTACATAAAAATTCCCACTAAGCCGAAGCTTATCAGCGGGAATGTACAGATATGATCTAGATTACATCAGTAGTACATAAAATGAAGGAGAGAAAAAAAAGAATAAATGAAAAAGAAAACCGACAAAATGATGAAAGTTTCCAAATAAAAACATCACTTTTTCATCAACCACTGAAATAATTTTTCTTTAACATCACAATTTTTTTTAAAGTTAACTATTTCTCTAGGAAGCAAGTTAAATAGGTAGGGAATTTGATATTCTTTGGAATTTCGTCTGTAATTATTATAAAATTTTGGTTGTTTCAAAAAAACCATAACCTTTTTTCTAGTAAACTTATTGTGGCAAATAGTTTGTTTGTAGGTATCATCAAAGAAGTTATTGATAACAGAAACAAACACATATAAACTTTCAATAGGTAAAATTTTGAACAAACTGAATATATCATCTTTCGTTGTAAGGGAATATTTAACTTCTGTATTACACAATCCTTTTAGCAGACTAAATTGTATTCTTTTAATTTTATTTAATTCTGTCTTATAGGCTGTCCCATAAACTGTTATCCCATATCTAATTATAGATTCAAAAAGTGCTTTATATACTAAAATATTTATCTGTGTATCAACAAACAAGTTAAGTTTCCTAATTTTAAATGCTACAAATCGTAGTCTTGAACACATCCAATCAATATGTTTATTCCATTTCATTTTCGAATTCATTTTCAAGCCTAGGTAAATTATTTCGTTTACTTCTTCTATTTTAGGACAATTGCATGTACCAGATGATAAACCATCCAGCATAGTACAACTTATTCGATGCTTAGTAATTCTTCTATTAAGTGTAGGTTGTTGAGAACCAATACACATAAATTTAGTTTTTTTCTCGTTTACACTCAGTTTGTTAAGAGCAAACCATTTAACTGCTTTATTAAAATCATATTGTAGATTGCAAATAGCGTATTCTAAATCAGAGTGGAAGTTGATTAGCACTGTATCAACAGCATACATATATAATTTACTATCGAAATTAATATTAGTCAAATCATTTATGTATATTTGGAATAGCATAGGGCCGAGAATAGATCCTTGTGGAACTCCAAAATTGATCTGAAATTTATCGCTAAAATTATCATTTATTTTCATAACCATTTCTCTATGTAATAAGTAGCTTTTGAACCATTCAAAAATATTCCCTCTTATACCAAGTAAATATAATTTCTGTAGCAAGATATCAATGTCAACTGAATCAAATACTTTATTTAAGTCCATAAATATCGCAACGCATTTCTTTCCTATATTTAAATTAATATTTATATTATTTATAAGATCTTGCGTTCCCATACCTTTACGGAACCCAAATTGCTGATTTGACAGAAAATTTATTTTATTCAAAACTTTTTCAGGCGATCTCCAACCTATTTTTCTACTATCTTATCAAAAATTGTTAATAGAGTGATTGGTCTATAATTATTAAAACCCTTTTTTGATCCATTCCGGACGAATAATTCCAATTTTCATAGCTATTGGGATTTGCGAATTTTCAAATATTTTATTTATAAGAATTGTTATTACATGAACAAAATTGCATTTACTTTCCTTTATGTATTTTGGTTTCATATTGTCAAATCCAGGAGATGTGTTATATTTTAAGTGATCTGTAATATTGGCAACATCGAAGTTACTAGCTAGTGGAAAATGCAAAGAATTCTTATTTATGTAACATAATTCGTAAACATTATCTCACCTGGTATTCATCGTCGCAAATTCTGTTTGCATCTCACTAATAGTTGTTACAAAAAACTTAACAAAACTATTTAGAATTTCTTTTGGAGTGTTATCTCTAATCAAGTGTCTTTCAACATTTTCGTCGATTGACATCCTTTTTTTATCATCAATAATATCATTAATTAATTCCCACATTCTAGTATTATTACCTTTATTAATTGCTAATTTATTTGAATAAAATATGCGTTCAAAAGTGCGTAGTTTCCCTCCGATAAAACTCCGCCCTCCTCTTGATCGAAAAAGGAAAGGAAATGATGGGCTTGGAAAAGCCGCCGTCCCCTGGATGGGACGTTAAGCCGTGGCCCCGCGCGCAGGAAAGCCGTACCATGCACACGTTAAAGAATCTCTCTCGATGATTATTTACAGGAGATTTACATCTCACTCCTAACCACTGAGTTCCTTTCCCCAACCTTCTCTGAACCCTTGGGGTCCTTGTAACCTGTCCCATTTAGCCCATTGCTTGCAAAAAAAACCCCAACAAAAATGCAGCTTAGAAAAGGGACATATCCGTGGCGAGGGGGAGGGGAGGGACATCCGAAGCAGTTGTCATTGCATCATTTTACCTTTACCCCATAGTATATATCTGAAAATAAAAATAGATTTAAAAGGCATCTACAAATTTTATTCTCTATAGAATATCATTTTAACCTTTCTTTCGTGTGTTTGGGGCGGGGGTGGCTCAGTCGGTAGCGCGCCAGGCTCGTAATCTGTAGTTCCCAGGTTCGAGTCCCAGCTGGGTCAGCGTTGAGATTTATCTCCGCAAAAATTCCCCGCCCTGCCCACGGTCAGTAGGGGACACCGATGGGCTTGGAAAGACCGCCGTCCGTCGGATGGGACGTTAAGCAGTGGCCCCGTGTGCGGGAGAGCCATACCCTGTGCACGTTAAAGAACACGCTGGATGGCCTTGACGGGAGGCTACCATCTGTCTCCCAACAGCTGTTCCAGTGGTTCCCCTCCCCTAACCTTCTCTGAGCCTTCGGGGTCCATGTGACCTGGCCATTTGGCACATGGTGTGCAAAAAAGTGCCGCTCAGAGGTAAAACAACCCAACCCTTTCTTGTCCGCTGGAATATTTTAGTAATTAGAAAACCCTACTGAGGTCTTACTTCCGCTCCCCCCCCCCCCGAAACTAAATTCTAAGTTCTCACACACCCCGAAATTAAATTCTCGAGACCCTCCCCTCCGAACCTAAATTCTCGACTCCCACCTATCTCATCCGAACCTAAATTCTCGACTCCCACCTATCTCCTCCGAACCTAAATTCTCGACTCCCACCTCTCCCCTCCGAACCTAAATTCTCGACTCTCACCCCTCTCCTCCGAACCTAAATTCTCGACTCCCACCCCTCCCCTCCGAACCTAAATTCTCGACTCCCACCCCTCCCCTCCTAACCTAAATTCTCGACTCCCACCTCTCCCCTCCGAACCTAAATTCTCGACTCCCACCTCTCCCCTCCGAACCTAAATTCTCGACTCCCACCCCTCCCCGCCTAACCTAAATTCTCGACTCCCACCTCTCCCCTCCGAACCTAAATTCTCGACTCCCACCTCTCCCCTCCTAACCTAAATTCTCGACTCCCTCCCCTCCCCTCCGAACCTAAATTCTCGACTCCCACCCCTCCCCTCCGAACCTAAATTCTCGACTCCCACCCCTCCCCTCCGAACCTAAATTCTCGACTCCCACCGATCACCTCCGAACCTAAATTCTCGAACCCCCTCCTAAAACTAAATTATCAGACTCCTGAACCCAAATTCTGGAGCCCAAAATTTCGACCCCCATCCCTCCGAAACTAAATTCTCGACCCCCCCCCTTCCCCCGAACTCAACTAAACCCTGTATACGTGTGTGGCTCAGAGATAAAAGAACCTAATACACAGAAACATACTAACGCCGTTCTGTTTTGATTTACAGATCACGTGATTGACATAAGTTAACTCTGATCGCTAATTTGGTCACGTTTTGGTTTTGTTGTTACAGTTTTTCTGACTTTTAATCACACCACTGAAGTGTTTTTGGGACTTAATAATTGATGCAATGCTTCCTCTGTTCGTTCGCCTGTCGCGCCGCAACCAGCGAGGATGCTGCTTTCTTATGTTGAATCGATTGAACGTACATAACGATTGCTGCATCCCTCACATCTGAAGGAATACGAGTGAGGCTGGCGGATAAAAGCAACAAAATAATCACAGTCGACAAGCCATTAAGCGATGTCTGAACATGGTCAAACGAAGAAAAAAAAATGTAAAAAAAATCTTTCTTATAAAGGAATTCCCTCGAAACGTGAAGACTGCGCAGCTCAGCCCAATTTGGAGTTCCCCCTCCCATTATTTTAAGTAAAGGGAACAAATCGAGCTGGAGAAACAAAAAAAGGAATTGGAAGATGCTATAAAGGAAGACGGAAAGAAATGGAATCAGAATTCAAGAAGATAAAGGCCTGGCCACAGAGACAGTAATTTGATCGTTTTAGCTTTGTTAACTTCTTCTTCTGCCGTCTTAAAATCATCACAAACTATGGACGTGACCTCACAGCCAACTGGAAGGTGTGCAGGTATCCGGCGTCTTTTAATAAAAAAAACTTCACCAACAACCGAGGTGGTCTCACAGCCAACTGCAGTGTGTACAGTTCCCGCACACATTGAAGTTAATTGTGATGCCCATCTGCGTTGGAAACAGCAAACTGGAGCGTGCGTAGTAATGGGAGCTTTGCCATTGGAGCGTGTACGGTAACTGGAACTTTTATCACAGGAAATTGGAGCGTATACAGTAATTGAAACGTTAATCACAGCAAATTGTAGCGTGTGCAGTAACTGGAACTTTTATCACGGGAAATTGGAGCGTATACAGTAATTGAAACGTAATCACAGCAAATTGGAGCGTGTGCAGTAACTGGAACTTTTATCACAGGAAATTGGAGCGTATACAGTAATTGAAACGTTAATCACAGCAAATTGTAGCGTGTGCAGTAACTGGAACATTTATCACAGGAAATTGGAGCGTGTGCAGTAACTGGAACTTTTATCACAGGAAATTGGAGCGTACACAATAATTGAAACGTTAATCACAGCAAATTGTAGCGTGTACAGTAACTGGAACTTTTATCACAGGAAATTGGAGCGTATACAGTAATTGAAACGTTAATAACAGCAAATTGGAGCGTGTGCCGTAACTGGAACTTTTATCACAGGAAATTGGAGCGTATACAGTAATTGAAACGTTAATAACAGCAAATTGGAGCGTGTGCAGTAACTGGAACTTTTATCACAGGAAATTGGAGCGTATACAGTAATTGAAACGTTAATCACAGCGAATTGTAGCGTGTGCAGTAACTGGAACTTTTATCACAGGAAATTGGAGCGTATACAGTAATTGAAACGTTAATCACAGCAAATTGTAGCGTGTGCAGTAACTGGAACTTTTATCACAGGAAATTGGAGCGTATGCAGTAATTGAAACGTTAATAACAGCAAATTGGAACGTGTGCAGTAACTGGAACTTTTATCACAGGAAATTGGAGCGTATAAAGTAATTGAAACGTTAATAACAGCAAATTGGAGCGTGTGCAGTAACTGGAACTTTTATCACAGGAAATTGGAGCGTATACAGTAATTGAAACGTTAATCACAGCAAATTGTAGCGTGTGCAGTAACTGGAACTTTTATCACAGGAAATTGGAGCGTACACAGTAATTGAAACGTTAATAACAGCAAATTGGAGCGTGTGCAGTAACTGGAACTTTTATCACAGGAAATTGGAGCGTATATAGTAATTGAGACGTTAATCACAGCAAATTGTAGCGTGTGCAGTAACTGGAACTTTTATCACAGGAAATTGGAGCGTATACAGTAATTGAAACGTTAATAACAGCAAATTGGAGCGTGTGCAGTAACTGGAACTTTTATCACAGGAAATTGGAGCGTATACAGTAATTGAAACGTTAATAACAGCAAATTGGAGCGTGTGCAGTAACTGGAACTTTTATCACAGGAAATTGGAGCGTATATAGTAATTGAGACGTTAATCACAGCAAATTGTAGCGTGTGCAGTAACTGGAACTTTTATCACAGGAAATTGGAGCGTATGCAGTAATTGAAACGTTAATAACAGCAAATTGGAACGTGTGCAGTAACTGGAACTTTTATCACAGGAAATTGGAGCGTATAAAGTAATTGAAACGTTAATAACAGCAAATTGGAGCGTGTGCAGTAACTGGAACTTTTATCACAGGAAATTGGAGCGTATACAGTAATTGAAACGTTAATCACAGCAAATTGTAGCGTGTGCAGTAACTGGAACTTTTATCACAGGAAATTGGAGCGTACACAGTAATTGAAACGTTAATAACAGCAAATTGGAGCGTGTGCAGTAACTGGAACTTTTATCACAGGAAATTGGAGCGTATATAGTAATTGAGACGTTAATCACAGCAAATTGTAGCGTGTGCAGTAACTGGAACTTTTATCACAGGAAATTGGAGCGTATACAGTAATTGAAACGTTAATAACAGCAAATTGGAGCGTGTGCAGTAACTGGAACTTTTATCACAGGAAATTGGAGCGTATACAGTAATTGAAACGTTAATAACAGCAAATTGGAGCGTGTGCAGTAACTGGAACTTTTATCACAGGAAATTGGAGCGTATACAGTAATTGAAACGTTAATCACAGTAAATTGGATCGTGTGCAAGAATTGAAACGTTGATCAAAGCAAATTGGAGGTGTATAGACTCGGCCACGGAATGGCTACACTAATGAGTCATAAGAAGTTACCTCGGAAATTAATTAAAATTTAAATTTTTTGAACAATTAATAAAATAAACACACATTTTAAAAGCTTGCGTAATAATTATTTCAATATTAAGCAATTATGAACGTTTGATGACTGAGGATGATTACTTCTTTATAATAAAGATTATAAAATTATACGGATGGAGAGATACCATCTGTACTCAGTCAGTATCATTTGATTTGCAACATATAGGATAGGAAAAAAATACTTTAAACTGCTCCTAGTTTGTACAGGGCTTGGGTTGTTGTGTGGTTTTACCTCTGAGCGGCACTTTTTTGCACACCATGGGCTAAATGGCCAGGTCACATGGACCCCGAAGGCTCAGAGAAGGTTGGGGACCCACTGGAACAGATGGTAGGAGACAGATGGTAGCCTCCCATCAAGGCCATCCAGCGTGTTCTTTAACGTGCACAAGGTATGGCTCTCTCCCGCACACGGGGCCACGGCTTAACGTCCCATCCGACGGACGGCGGCCTTTCCAAGCCCATCGGGGTCCCCTACTGACCGTGGGCAGGGCGGGGAATTTTCCGGAGATAAATCTCAACGCTGACCCAGCTGGGACTCGAACCTGGGAACTACAGATTACGAGCCTGGCGCGCTACCGACTGAGCCATCCCTTGTATATAGATTCTCATAGAAGGATGAAAAGTTGGATGAGAAGTTCAAGAGTCGAGGAAATAGCAGTAGCAAGAAGACGGATAGATATGAAGATGAGAGCTGTAACTTGAAGCTTATTAGCCATAATGCGAGGATTAGAAGTATCATTAAGATGTATAACTATGACCTAGATACCATATGACCACAGACTCAGTTAGAACTAACACAGAGTTTACTCTTCTCGGGAAATAGCTAACTCCCTAACAGTTATGACATTCGAGGCCTTACTTAAACTAACTTTTCCAAACTCCCTAACGTAAGTTTCTTAATCTTAGACTACTGAAATCTGATTCTTGTGCCACTAAACAGTAATGCAATTCCTTTTTTCAACTCATTCAATCTCAACAGCATTAAACGTTAATTCAATTCTCACAAGCCTTTTACTTAAATGAAAGGACTCCATTTACATTTGAGCCTTTTATCGTGTTAACATCTTTTACAACAAAACCGAGAGAAAATGAAGGAAGCTTCTTTACATGGCTCCCTTTTTCCATCTTCGTATCAAAGAAGAAGAAGAAAGGATTCATGCATGCATAAATCTCTCATTTGAACTCCACGTGAAATTTCTTGAATTTTGCTTTCAAAAATCCGACTTGCTCCGAAACAAACTAACTGGATGCCTTCTTACATTAATAAAGGAACTGGATCTTTCTTCCTTTGACTGTCGAAGCTTGTTGAGAGACTGCTTCCATTCAAAAGCTGATTACAGAAACCGGTTCTTTTTTTTCAAAGATTTTTTTTTTCCTTCGTTTTCGTAACAGAATCTTCAAGTGACTTCACGAGCAAAAGCAAATCAAACAAAACTGAACAAAAACGCACAGCAAATGAATTTCCTGCAAATCAGCTCCTCAAAGACCTCTTCTCTGACGTCATTCTCTTATATAACATGAGAGGAGCTTCCTTCTGTTACTTCTTTCTATCTCGCGCCTCCTTTGCGGCTCTCCTTTCACCCAGACGAACGACTCTACTAATGACGAAAGACGAAAGACTTTGCTCCTTCTACAACAAGAGACTCCAGTTTCTTAGTTGCTCCAATTGGCAGTGTCAACAGAAACTGAACCCCACAGGTCCTCGTTAATCCTCCTCTCCTAAATATGCTCAGCCAATTTAACAGAAATGATCTTGTCTCTAATTCTAAAACGTCACTGTTGTACTTCTACAACAAGAGACTCCAGTTCGTTAGTTGCTTCAATTTGCTTTTTGAGTTGGGTTGTTTTACCTCTGAGCGGCACTTTTTTTGCACACTATGGGTTATAATCGATAGTACACCTGTTTCTAAGTTGTCATCTTCAGTTTATTTTAATAATAAGGTTACAAACAGCATGTATTTGCTATATTCTTATTAACCGAAGAACATCTAAACTCATGTAGGTTAATATGAAATTATTTAAATGCATAATTTTGGCAACAGTGACACTCAACTTTACGTAAAGAAGAAAAAATTATATAGAAACAGGTTGGGTTGTTTTACCTCTGAGCGGCACTTTTTTGCACACCATGGGCTAAATAGCCAGGTCACATGGACCCCGAAGGCTCAGAGAAGGTTGGGGGAGGGGACCCACTGGAACAGCTGTTGGGTGACAGTGGTAGCCTCCCGTCAAGGCTATCCAGCGTGTTCTTTAACGTGCACAGGGTATGGCTTGGGTTGGGTTGTTTTACCTCTGAGCGGAACTTTTTTGCACACCATGGGCTAAATAGCCAGGTCACATGGACCCCGAAGGCTCAGAGAAGGTTGGGGGAGGGGACCCACTGGAACAGCTGTTGGGAGACAGATGGTAGCCTCCCGTCAAGGCCATCCAGCGTGTTCTTTAACGTGCACAGGGTATGTCTCTCCCGCACACGGGGCCACGGCTTAACGTCCCATACGACGGACGGTGGCCTTTCCAAGCCCATCGGTGTCCCCTACTGACCGTGGGCAGGACGGGGAAATTTTGCGGAGATAAATCTCAACGCTGACCCACTGGAACAGCTGTTGGGAAACAGATGGTAGCCTCCCGTCAAGGCCATCCAGCGTGTTCTTTAACGTGCACAGGGTATGGCTCTCCCGCACACGAGGCCACGGCATAACGTCCCATCCGACGGACGGCGGCCTTTCCAAGCCCATCGGTGTCCCCTACTGACCGTGGGCAGGACGAGGAAATTTTGCGGAGATAAATCTCAACGCTGACCCAGCTGGGACTCGAACCTGGGAACTACAGATTACGAGCCTGGCGCGCTACCGACTGAGCCACCCCCACCCCAATATACAGAAATAATAAAGAATTTATAAAAAACGAATCAAAGCTTTTATTTTACTTTAAACTGAAAACAAGCTGTCCGCATTAGTAACGCTCATTAAATAATTAGTTGTGAGAAATCTGAAATGCATAAAATATGTTTCATTTCGTTTATGTTCCCATGTTCGCATTCCCCCCCCCCCCGCCTCCCCCGCCATCACACACATCTTATGCTAGTAGTGAGATTTTTTCCCTTAATCCCCCGCTGTGTGAGCGGAGGTTGGCTCAGTCGGGAGCAGACCAGGCTGGTAATCTAGAGATTCTAATTAAAGTCCCAACTCATCCAGGTTTGAGATTTATTTCCGCTAACTCCTGCGCTCAGTAAGAAAAGGAACACCGATGGTCTTGGAAAGGTGCCACCTGTCTGGTGGAACGTTAAGCCGTGTTCCAGAAAACCGGTGACCAAGTGCAAGATAGCCATCCATATCTTGTGCACGTTGAAAAACACGATGGATGGGCTTGACGAGAAGCTTCCATCTGTCTCCTAGCAATTGTCCAGTGGGTTCCCTTCCCCCAGATTTCTGAGACCTCTGGGTTGGGTTGTTTTACCTCTGAGCGGCACTTTTTTGAACATCATGGGCTAAACGGCCAGGCCACAAGGACCCCGAAGGCTCAGAGAAGGTTGGGGGAGGGGACCCACTGGAAGAGCTGTTGGGAGACAGATGGTAGCCTCCCGTCAAGGACATCCAGCGTGTTCTTTAATGTTAGGTTGTTTTACCTCTGAGCGGCACTTTTTTGCACACCATGGGCTAAATGGCCAGGTCACATGGACAGCGAAGGCTCAGAGAAGGTTGGGGGAGGGGACCCACTGGAACAGCTGTTGGGAGACAGATAGTAGCCTCCCGTCAAGGCCATCCAGCGTGTTCTTTAACGTGCACAGGGTATGGCTCTCCCGCACACGGGGCCACGGCTTAACGTCCCATCCGACGGACGGCGGCCTTTCCAAGCCCATCGGTGTCCCCTACTGACCGTGGGCAGTTTTGCGGAGATAAATCTCAACGCTGACCCAGCTGGGACTCGAACCTGAGAACTACAGATTACGAGCCTGGCGCGCTACCGACTGAGCCACCACCGCCCCAAGAGAGACCTCTGGGTCCTTGTGAGTAAACGCTATTGTGTGTAAAAAGAATGCAGCTCAGAGGAAAAACAATCCAACCTAAACTAAAACTTATATTCATTCTCGAGTATTTACCTCTGAGTGCTATTTTCCTTGAAGACAATGAGTTAAATGACTAAGTCACATATTTCAGAATTGACCTATAGGTCTTAATGAACACTATATTATAGATGCATAAAAAATTTAAAAAAATGCAGCAGTTTCTGTATACAAAATCTGTAGGAAATGATACCTAAATCGTATCATATACAGAAGATATTTCCCCTCCCGAAACTTATCTGCAAAAACATTTTGGCCCCTTTTCTCAAAATCAGCAAGTGGACACGGAAAATAAAGTTCGGTTTAAACATTTTTAATCTACCTTCCCCCAGCAAACTTTTTAACGCAACAGCATTGCGAAAAAGAAAGATTAAAAGAAAAATCCAAATTCTCCCCCGTTCCTTCTTGAACAATTTGTTTAAACAAAAAAGCTAGGGCGGGGGTGGCTCAATCGTTAGCGCGCCAGGCTCGTAATCTGTAGTTCCCAGGTTCGAGTCCCAGCTGGATCAGCGTTGAGATTTATCTCCGTAAAATTCACCACTCTGCTCACGGTCAGTAGGGGACACCGATGGGCTTGGAAAGACCGCCGTCCGTCAGATGGGACGTTAAGCCGTGTCTCCGTGTGGGAGAGCAATACCCTGCGCATATTAAAGAACACACTGGATGGCCTTGACGGGAGGCTACCATCTGTCTCCCAACAGCTGTTTCAGTGGGTCCCCTCCCCCAACCTTCTCTGAGCCTTCGGGGTCCTTGTGACCTGGTCATTTAGCCCATGGTGTGCAAAAAGGTGCCCCTCAGAGGTAAAACAAACCAAGGAATCTGAAAATGATGATTTCTGCTTCAGGACCACAGCCTCGCTTTAGCGAGATCTCGTGCACCTGTTGGGTTGGGTTGTTTTACTTCTGAGCGGCACTTTTTTGCACACCATGGGCTAAATGGCCAGGTCACATGGACCCCGAAGTCTCAGAGAAGGTTGGGGGAGGGGACCCACTGGAACAGCTGTTGGGAGACAGATGGTAGCCTCCCGTCAAGGCCATCCAGCGTGTTCTTTAATGTGCACAGGGTATGGCTCTCCCACACACGGAGCCACGGCTTAACGTCTCATCCGACGGACGGCGGCCTTTCCAAGCCCATCGGTGTCCCCTACTGACCGTGGGCAGGGCGGGGAATTTTGCGGAGATAAATCTCAACGCTGACCCAGCTGGGACTCGAACCGGGAACTACAGATTACGAGCCTGGCGTGCTACCGACTGAGCCACCCCCGCCCCCACGTGCATCTGTAAAATGTCTCCTTCATTTTCTTTATCGCAGACTCACTATTTCTCTTTCCACTGACGAAACAGAGGGAGCCGTGTGGGAAACCCGAATGGCTCCTCAAATATTGCATTCGGTGTGGAAGTTAAAAAAAAAAAGATTTTTCCTTTCCTTCTGAAGAAAAGCGGTTTCAATTTTTCGCACAGTCCCAGGAGAGGGACTGACTCTGTGGTAAGCACCGACGAGCCAGCTCTGTCTTCTAGGTAACGAGTTTGTGGCCACAGATCCTTTCTAACAGTTTCTTCTTTCTATTCCTTCTGACAGAAAGTCGCCAGAGAGAATTATAATTTTCTTTCTTTTATTTTCGCTTCCCGTTTCTTCCACCACTCCTCTCTGTTTTCCGTCACCTGGGTGAGGAAAAGTCATCCTTCATCCTTTAACAGATGGTGAGAAGCGAAAGAGGAAAAAAGGTCTTAGATGGAAAATGTCGAAGAATGGCATTGAAGACGGAGAATGGTTATGAATTGCTCGACTGAGAGCTGTTGAGACCAGGCATGGTCTCAACAGCTCTCAGTTTCTTCAAACCTTGGTAAAACCTTGGTTCAAAACTTCTCAGTTCTTCAAACCTTGGCATGATCCATGGTTTGAATTTCAGCCGAGTTTTATGATTTAATCGATGACTCGTATAGCTTGAATTGGGTTGGTTGGCTTGTTTTACCTCTGAGCGGCACTTTTTTGCACACCATGGGCTAAATGCCAGGTCACATGGAACCCGAAGGTTCAGAGAAGGTTGGGGGAGGGGACCCACTGGAACAGCTGTTGGGAGACAGATGGTAGCCTCCCGTCAAGGCCATCCAGCGTGTTCTTTAACGTGCACAGGGTATGGCTCCCCCACACACGGTGCCACGGCTTAACGTCCCATCCGAAGGACGGCGGGCTTTCCAAACCCATCGGTGTCCCCTACTGACTGTGGTCAGGGCGGAGAATTTTGCGGAGATAAATTTCAACGCTGACCCAGCTGGGACTCGAACCTGGGAACTACAGATTACGAGCCTGGTGCGCTACCGACTGAGCCACCCCCGCCCCTTCTAAGACCAGACCAAGAACCTTTAAGGTAAAGGTGGTTTAGACATCTTTTATCCACCAGTTAAGCAAAGGATAACGCTCCAGTTACCGTTCACAGCAAACTGGAGCGTGTGCAGTAACTGCACACGCAAAACTGGCGCAAAACTGCAAACTGGAGCGTGTGCAGTTACTGCACACGCTCCAGTTTGCAAAAATAAAATCCACAAAAATATCTGGGAACGATTTTTTTTTTTTGAAATTAGTGATCCTGGCAACCTTCGTGTCACGCGACACGAACGGTTGCCAGATCTCTAATTTCTAAAAAAAAAACATTGCCAGATATTTTTTCTGAATTCTGTAATCAACCATAGTGTTCGGATATTTTTTTTTGAGCGATTGTACTCTTCAAAGGAGGGATATTAGTCTTTTTTCTTCAAATATATTTCTAAGGAATGATGCTACTTCGAGTACCTACATGCAAAAAAATTTAAAATGCTGAATTAAAAGAGCTAATTATGCACCAGTGTATATAAATTGATCGAATAATGGTAGATAAAATGTTTCCTTTGTGCTTTTCGATCGCCAGAAGAAATAATATTAGAAGAACAAAGAAAAATAGAATTGCTTTGTACCAGACTCTGATATAGGGAAAAAAAATAAAGAGGGGGTGATAAAGAAGAAGGGGGATGAATGGCTCCTTTCCTTCCATCCTAGAACCGTCGGATGGGATTTGGGTTGTTGTTGTTTTTTTTACCTCTGAGCGGCACTTTTTTACACACAATGAGCTAAATGGCCAAGTCACAAGAACCCCGAAGACTCTCAGAGAAGGTTGGGAGATGACTCACTGGACACTGTTAGGAGACAGATGGTAGCCTCCCGTCAAGACCATCCAGCGTGTTCTTTAACGTGCACAGAGTATGGCTCTCCCGCACACGGGGCCACGGCTTAACTTCCCATCCGACGGACGGCGGCCTTTCCAAGACCATCGGTGTCCTCTACTGACCGTGGGCAGGGTGGGGAATTTTGCAGAGATAAATCTCAACGCTCACCCAGCTGGGACTCGAACCTGGGAACTACAGATTACGAGCCTGGTGCACTACCGGCTGAGCCACCCCCGGATGGTCCGTTAAGCCACAGTCACGTGTACAGGAGAGCCATTCCTTGTGCATGTTAAAGAACACTCTGGATGGCTTTAACGAGATGCTACCACAGTCTTCTAACAGCTGCCTACTGGGTTCCTTTTCCCCAACCTTCTCTGAATCATTAGGGTACTTGTTACCTGGCCGTTTAGACCATGAAATTATTCTCAGAGGCAATAAAATTTCTCCTCAGAGGTAAAACAACCGAAATCATTTATTTCGCGCTATTCGAAAGCGCCCGTGTCTCGATGAAATCGGATAAAAGAAATACTGTTACAGTAAAAAGCTAAAAACCTTCTCCTTTTCGGGGCGGGGGGTGGCTCAGTCGGTAGCGCGCCAGGCTCGTAATCTGTAGTTCCCAGGTTCGAGTCCCAGCTGGGTCAACGTTGAGATTTATCTCCGCAAAATTTCCCGCCCTGCCCACGGTCAGTAGGGGACACCGATGGGCTTGGAAAGGCCGCCGTCCGTCGGATGGGACGTTAAGCCGTGGCCCCGTGTGCGGGAGAGCCATACCCTGTGCACGTTAAAGAACACACTGGATGGCCTTGACGGGAGGCTACCATCTGTCTCCCAACAGCTGTTCCAGTCGGTCCCCTTCCCCAACCTTCTCTGAGCCTTCGGGGTCCATGTGACCTGGCTATTTAGCCCATGGTGTGCAAAAAAGTGCCGCTCAGAGGTAAAACAACCCAACCTTCTCCTTAAAGTTCGAGAGAAATATACTGCTCACAAAAATTAGGGGATATTTCATCGCTTCATATTCATTTTGAAATATCCCCTAATTTTTGTGAGCAGTGTAATTGCCGATTTTAGAAAGAAAAACGATTGCGTCGAAGAAAGAGAAAGGCAGAAAATGAATTTGGATTGCTCGCGAATGTTAAAGAGGTTACAGAATCCCCATGGCTGCCACCCGTCATCAACTATCTGCAGAGGTCTGATCGTGATCATCGCATGTTGCCATCGAGCCATTCTCAAAGACATTCTTATTTCCCAGCGGGGTCGTTTGAAGCAGGCACGAGCAAAGAGACGTGGCCTCGGATCACTTCACATCGCGGTTTGTTCGTGCAGTTCAACCAATATGTCAGAAATTGTGGCGTCTCCTTAAGGTGATGCCTTTAAAGCTCACCGGAGAGCAATGCCTTACTTCAATGCCAGCTGATCTCCTTGGACGGATATTCTACGGAGGATGACGGGAATATAATCACTTAAAGGCAGACAGTACCAGGCAATATCTTAATGTTTATTGAATGTCTGCTTTGGTCGGTTACCACGTATCTTCCAATTACATGACGGTCGAAGCAATATTCTGTAAGTATTCTTCAAAGGAAGGATATTAGTTTTTTTTCCCAGATATGTATTCTGAGGAATGATGCTACTTCGAGTGTTCTTCAAAGGAGGGATATTAGTCTTCTTAAAATATTTTTCTGAGGACTGATGCTACTTTAGGAATTCTTCAAAGGAGGGATATTATTCTTCTTCAAATACGTTTCTGAGGAATAATGCTGCTTTGAGTATTCTTCAAAGGAGGGATAGTAGTCTTCTTCAAATACGTTTATAAGGAATGATGCTGCTTTCAGTATTCTTCAAAGGAGGGATAGTAGTCTTCTTCAAATATGTTTCTAAGGAATGATGCTACTTTGAGTATTTTTCAAAGGAGGGATATTAATCTTCTTCAAATATGTTTATAAGGAATGATGCTACTTTGAGTATTCTTCAAAGGAGTGATATTAGTCTTCTTCAAATACGCTTCTAAGGAATGATGCTACTTTGAGTATTTTTCAAAGGAGGGATATTAATCTTCTTCAAATATGCTTATAAGGAAGGATGCTGCTTTCAGTATTCTTCAAAGGAGCGATATTAGTATTCTTCAAATATGTTTATAAGGAATGATGCTGCTTTGAGTATTTTTCAAAGGAGGGATATTAGTCTTCTTCAAATATGTTTATAAGGAATGATGCTGCTTTCAGTATTCTTCAAAGGAGGGATATTAGTCTTTTTCAAATACGTTTCTGAGGAATAATGCTACTTTGAGTATTCTTCAAAGGAGGGAGAGTAGTTTTCTTCAAATATGTTTATAAGGAATGATGCTGCTTTGAGTATTCTTCAAAGGAGGGATAGTAGTCTTCTTCAAACATATTTATAAGGAATGATGCTGCTTTCAGTATTCTTCAAAGGAGGGATATTAGTCTTTTTCAAATATGTTTATAACAAATGATGCTGCTTTGAGTATTCTTCAAAGGAGGGATATTAGTCTTTTTCAAATACGTGTCTGAGGAATGATGCTACTTTGAGTATTCTTCAAAGGATGGATAGTAGTCTTCTTCAAATATGTTTATAAGGAATGATGCTGCTTTGAGTATTCTTCAAAGGAGGGATAGTAGTCTTCTTCAAATATGTTTATAAGGAATGATGCTGCTTTCAGTATTCTTCAAATGAGGGATATTAGTCTTTTTCAAATATGTTTCTAAGGAATGATGCTGCTTTGAGTATTTTTCAAAGGAGGGATATTAGTCTTCTTCAAATACGTTTCTGAGGAATGATGCTGCTTTGAGTATTCTTCAAAGGAGGGATTGTAGTCTTCTTCAAATATGTTTCTGAGGAATGATGCTGCTTTCAGTATTCTTCAAAGGAGGGATAGTAGTCTTCTTCAAATATTTTATAAGGAATGATGCTGCTTTCAGTATTCTTCAAAGGAGGGATAGTAGTCTTCTTCCAATACGTTTCTGAGGAATGATGCTGCTTTGAGTATTCTTCAAAGGAGGGATAGTAGTCTTCTTCAAATATGTTTATAAGGAATGATGATGCTTTCAGTATTCTTCAAAGGAGGGATAGTAGTCTTCTTCAAATATGTTTATAAGGAATGATCCTGCTTTCAGTATTTTTCAAAGGAGGGATATTAGTCTTCTTCGAATACGTTTCTAAGGAATGAGGCTGCTTTGAGTATTCTTCAAAGGAGGGATATTAGTCTTCTTCGAATACGTTTCTAAGGAATAATGCTGCTTTCAGTATTCTTCAAAGGAGGGATATTACCCTTCTTCCAATATGTTTATAAGGAATGATGCTGCTTTCAGTATTCTTGAAAGGAGGGATATAAGTCTTTTTCAAATATGTTTATAAGGAATGATGCTGCTTTCTGCATTCTTCAAAGGAGGGATATTAGTCTTTTTGAAATATGTCCATAAGGAATGATGCTGCTTTCAGTATTCTTCAAAGGAGGGATAGTAGTCTTCTTCAAATATTTTATAAGGAATGATGCTGCTTTCAGTATTCTTCAAAGGAGGAATAGTAGTCTTCTTCCAATATGTTTATAAGGAATGATGCTGCTTTCAGTATTCTTCAAAGGAGGATAGTAGTCTTCTTCAAATATTTTATAAGGAATGATGCTGCTTTCAGTATTCTTCAAAGGAGGAATAGTAGTCTTCTTCCAATATGTTTATAAGGAATGATGCTGCTTTCAGTATTCTTCAAAGGAGGGATATTAGTCTTTTTCAAATACGTTTCTGAGGAATAATGCTACTTTGAGTATTCTTCAAAGGAGGGATATTAGTCTTCTTCCAATATGTTTATAAGGAATGATGCTGCTTTGAGTATTCTTCAAAGGAGGGATTGTAGTCTTCTTCAAATATGTTTATAAGGAATGATGCTGCTTTCAGTATTCTTCAAAGGAGGGATAGCAGTCTTCTTCAAATATTTTATAAGGAATGATGCTGCTTTCTGTATTCTTCAAAGGAGGAATAGTAGTCTTCTTCCAATATGTTCATAAGGAATGATGCTGCTCTCAGTATTCTTCAAAGGAGGGATATTAGTCTTCTTTCAATATGTTTATAAGGAATGATGCTGCTTTCAGTATTATTCAAAGGAAGGATATTAGTCTTTTTCAAATATGTTTATAAGGAATGATGCTGCTTTGAGTATTCTCAAAGGAGGGATAGTAGTCTTCTTCAAATATGTTTATAAGGAATGATGCTGCTTTGAGTATTCTTCAAAGGAGGGATAGTAGTCTTCATCAAATATGTTTATAAGGAATGAGGCTGCTTTCAGTATTCTTCAAAGGAAGGATATTAGTCTTTTTCAAATATGTTTATAAGGAATGATGCTGCTTTGAGTATTCTTCAAAGGAGAGATATTAGTCTTCTTCAAATACGTTTCTGAGGAATGATGCTGCTTTCAGTATTCTTGAAAGGAGGGATATTAGTATTTTTCAAATATGCTTATAAGCAATGATGCTGCTTTCAGTATTCTTGAAAGGAGGGATATTAATCTTCTTCAAATACGTGTATAAGGAATGATGCTGCTTTCAGTATTCTTCAAATTAGGGATATTAGTCTTCTTGAAATATGTTTGTAAGGAATGATGCTGCTTTCAGTATTTTTCAAAGGAGGGATATTAGTCTTTTTCAAATACGTTTCTGAGGAATAATGCTAATTTGAGTATTCTTCAAAGGAGGGATAGTAGTCTTCTTCAAATATGTTTATAAGGAATGATGCTGCTTTGAGTATTCTTCAAAGGAGGGATAGTAGTCTTCTTCAAATATGTTTATAAGGAATGATGCTGCTTTCAGTATACTTCAAAGGAGGGATATTAGTCTTTTTCAAATATGTTTATAAGGAATGATGCTGCTTTGAGTATTCTTCAAAGGAGGGATATTAGTCTTTTTCAAATACGTTTCTGAGGAATGATGCTACTTTGAGTATTCTTCAAAGGAGGGATAGTAGTCTTCTTCAAATATGTTTATAAGGAATAATGCAGCTTTGAATATTCTTCAAAGGAGGGATATTAGTCTTCAAATACCTTTCTGAGGAATGATGCTACATAGCAAAAGAAAACTTAAAAGAATTGAACATTACATAAATTTCATTAAGGAAAAGACGAAATTAATTTTTGACACATTTTTATTTTTTATTCTAAATTAATTTTTAAATCCATTTTTACAGAGAGGGGCAAACTGCCCCTCTTGCTTTTCATATGACGTTTCCAGGGTTCGATTCTCGTTCTATTGTAATACTTTTTCACTTCGTTTTTAAAGGCTTTTAAAACATTTCTTGAAAAATGCGTGAAACATGCAAAAAAGGATTCTCAAAGGGGGGAAGGGAAGGTGTATCATCCCTTTGCTCCCTGGGGCGGGGGTGGCTCAGTCGGTAGCTCGCCAGGCTCGTAATCTGTAGTTTCCAGGTTCGAATCCCATCTGAGTTAGCGTTGAGATTTGACTCCGCAAAATTCCCCGCCCTGCCTACGGTCAGTAGGGGAAACCGATGGGCTTGGAAAGGCCACCGTCCGTCGGATGGGACGATAAGCCGTGGCTCCATGTGCGGGAGAGCCATACTCTGTGCACGTTAAAGAACACGCTGGATGGCCTTGACGAGAGGTAATCCTCTTGACGAGAGGTAAACCTTGACGAGAGGTACCATCTGCCTCCCAAGAGCTGTTCCAGTGGGTCCCCTCCCCCAACCTTCTCTGAGCCTTCGGGGTCCTTGTGACCTGGCCATTTAGCCCATGGTGTGCAAAAAAGTGTCGCTCAGAGGTAAAACAACCCAACCCAACCCTTTTATACCTCCCTCGACCTCCTAGACCCGTCTCTGCCGGTTGGGTTGGGTTGTTTTACCTCTGAGCGGCACTTTTTTGCACACCATGGGCTAAATGGCCAGGTCACATGGACCCCGAAGGCTCAGAGAAGGTTGGGGGAGGAGACCCACTGGAACAGCTGTTGGGAGACAGATGGTAGCCTCCCGTCAAGGCCATCCAGCGTGTTCTTTAACGTGCACAGGTATGGCTCTCCCGCACACGGGGACACGGCTTAACGTCCCATCCGACGGACGGCGGCCTTTCCAAGCCCATCGGTGTCCCCTACTGACCGTGGGCAGGGCGGGGAATTTTGCGGAGATAAATCTCAACGCTGACCCAGCTGGGACTCGAACCTGGGAACTACAGATTACGAGCCTGGCGCGCTACCGACTGAGCACCCTACCGCCCCCCCCCCCCCGTCTCTGCCGGAGACATAGCTTGTATAAAGAATGCAATGAATGTTTTTAAGTTGTCTTTATTAGGTTTCCATCTCTCTCTATGTGAAGGAAGAAGGCAAAAGAGATTGTTGACCCACCCTCTGCAAGAAAAATATCGAAAAATTAATTTATGTTGAATACTATAAGGTATACCAAAAGTTAATATGTTGTCTTCAACGAAATATAAATCTTGTTTCCTTTTTACGTTTTCTTTGGTTGCAGGAAGAATTATTTTATTTTTGTTTATCATTATGAATATTTTTTACACGTTCTAAAAAGTGAGTTTGCCCTTTTTCGTTTTGTTTTCTGTCATCTTTAATTATATTGTAGTCTGATGTTTACATGATTGCTAATTTACAACTGCAATCATTGATGAATGGCTTTCTAACCATCTATTTCTGCCTTGAGTTAATTATTCGTTTTATATCCCTCCCCATCGATGGGGGGTGGGGGTGGCTCAGTCGGTAGCGCGTTAGGCTCGTAATCTGTAGTTCCCAGGTTCGAGTCCCAGCTGGGTCAGCGTTGAGATTTATCTCCGCAAAATTCCCCGCCCTGCCCACGGTCAGTAGGGGACACCGATGGGCTTGTAAAGGCCGCCGTCCGTCGGATGGGACGTTAAGCCGTGGCTCCGTGTGCGGGAGAGCCATACCCTGTGCACGTTAAAGAACACGCTGGATCGCCTTGACGGGAGGCTACCATCTGTCTCCAAACAGCTGTTCCAGTGGGTCCCCTTCCCAAACCTTCTCTGAGACTTTGGGGTCCATGTGACCTGGCCATTTAGCCCATGATGTACAAAAAAGTGCCGCTCAGAGGCAAAACAACCCAGCCCCATCGATGGAAAAATTTCTACTGATTTTTCATGTGTATTTTCCTAACTATTGTACGGTGGATTCGTTACCCGTATCGAGATCTGAGAACTTGGGGTTCTTGTGACCTAGCTATTCAGCCCCTTGTGGGGCAAAAATGTACCGCTCAGAGTTAGAACAAACCTTAAAATAACTCCTTCAAACGGCAAAAGAATTTTAACGCGAAATATCGTATCTCTTGCACAGAGATTACGAAAAAAAAATCGCCTTTTTTTAACTTCTCGCATTTACCGTTTTCGTTTGAAATAATTTTTCTTCCAGTTTAATTCCGTCGCCGTATTTTTTTTTTACTCGATCTTCGACATTGCTTCTATTCAGAAACAGTCCCCAACACTCGTTCTAATGTCACATCGATCCGACGAATCGATATCAAAAGAAAGAAGGGAGAAAAAAAAAAAGATGAAAATGGAACAAGATGATAAAAAAATACAAGTTTTCACCTCGGTAATTGTCAGCAGTAAGATGCAAGCAGAAGATAACTGAGAAACTCTTTCCAGTTACTGAGTTTGAAGCGTCAGCTGATTGCCTCCATAACTTACTCGATTACATACGTTTTTTTTCCGGGAGGAGAGGGACTTTCCGCCTTGAAGTTATCTTCTTCTTCTTGACAACGATAAAAGAGGAGGAGCTTGTAGAGAAAAGTAAGGACCTAGCGACGAATTCCATCTCGAAAACTTAGATGATGTCTTTAATATTTCTTTTCATATCGAACTTGGTCGAGGGAAATAAGTTAAAAAAAAAAAACCCTACTCATTGCATAGTTCTAGGTTGTAGAAGTTATCCATAAAACTTAGATATTAATATATATCAATCTATCCCATTGAATGAAGGGGCGGGGGTTGTCGGTAGCGCGCCAGGCTCGTAATCTGTAGTTCCCAGGTTCGAGTCCCAGCTGGGTCAGCGTTGAGATTTATCTCCGCAAAATTCCCCGTCCTGCCCACCGAAAAGGAGGTCAGTAGGGGAGGGACACCGATGGGCTTGAAAAGGCCGCCGTCCTTCGGATGGGACGTTAAGCCGTGGTCCCGTGTGCGGGAGAGACATACCCTGTGCACGTTAAAGAACACGCTGGATGGCCTTGACGGGAGACTACCATCTGTCTCCCAACAACTGTTCCAGTGGGTCTTCTCCCCCAACCTTCTCTGAGCCTTCGGGGTCCATGTGACCTGGCCATTTAGCCCATGGTGTGCAAAAAATGTGCCGCTCAGAGGTAAAACAACCCAACCCAACTTATATATTAATATCTATCTATCCCATTGAATGAACGTTAATGAAGTGGAACCTCTGGACCATACTTTTTTAGACCCAAAGGGCTAAATAGCTAGGTCACAAAGACTCTAACTGCACACAGCTGGGTAGGAAAGTGGATCCATTGGATAACTGTTAGGATTTGAGTTGTTTTAACTCTGAGCGACACTTTTTTGCACACAATGGGCTAAATGACCAGATCACAATGACCCCAAAGTACAGAGAAGTTTGTGGAAGGTATTCATTGAACAGTTTATAGGATACAGATAGTAGTCTGCCGTCAAGGACATCCAGTGTGTTCTTTAAGTGCACAGGATATGGCTCTCCTGCACAGTGTTGCACGGCTTAATGTCCCATCCGACGGACGGCGGTCTTTCCAAGCCCATTGGTGTTCCCTTTCTCGGCGAGGTCAACTGTCTTGAAGGGTAAATAGGAAGTTTTACTCAGTTCATTGTAAGGAACAAGAATAAGTTTTTAATTAATGAAATGAGAATGTGAATAAGCTCGAAATAACATTATTTCGATATAATTCGATAAATCCTCACAACATATAATTTACATATACACTTTAATCTTCTTCACAGAGTTGCAATTCTGACAAAACATTCTTTGAGGGTAGCCATTCTTAGAGGGTCAAGCTTGCTACAGAGGTCTGACAAGAGCCTGTCAGTTTATCATCCTCAAGCAGCCATGGGCTACGGAGGTCCAACCAGACAGTTGCAATTTAGTTCTCCAAGCAAGTCTATCCTGAGCTACATCTACTGCATCTGGCCACTGCACACCAATTCTAACAAGGTCCTGTTTGACATTGTCTGCCCACCACATCCTAGGTCTCCCATCACCACCACCACCACCACCACCACCACCACCACCACCACCACCACCACCACCACCACCACCATCATCATCATCATCATCATCATCATCATCATCATCATCATCATCATCATCATCATCATCATCATCATCATCATCATCATCATCATCATCATCATCATCATCAGCCATGGGCTACGGAGGTCCAACCAGACAGTTGCAATTTAGTTCTTCAAGCAAGTCTATCCTGAGCTACATCTACTGCATCCGGCCACTGCACACCAATTCTAACAAGGTCCTGTTTGACATTGTCTGCCCACCGCATCCTAGGTCTCCCCTTCTTTCTGAGGCCTTTAGGCACACTGTTCATAACCCTATTCGCCAATCTATAATTATCCATACGGGCAACATGGCCAAACCAACGGAGTCTCTCTCTGCACAATATATTACTCAAAGGAGGTTACCGACTTCTTTCCCTAACCTCATCATTATAAGCCATAGAAAAAGATCGTGTGGAAAGATGATCTCAAATCTTAATAAATCATTGTCTGATATCATTTATATCCATGCACTTTTAGTGGCAAAGAACTAAACGGAAAACCCAAAGATGAAGTAAATGAAACCAGATATTCTTCCCATCTTACACAGAAATCGAAAGGGGGAAGGCGGGATTGGATCATTTTTTGGGGTGCCAAGCCCCGTAATCTGCAGTTCCCAGCTTAGAGTCCCACCTGCGACACTATTGAGATTTATCTCCGCTAAACCCCGCCCTGGGGCGGGGTGGCTCAGTCGGTAGCGCGCCAGGCTCGTAATCTGTAGTTCCCAGGTTCGAGTCCCAGCTGGGTCAGCGTTGAGATTTATCTCTGCAAAATTCCCCGCCCTGCCCACGGTCAGTAGGGGACACCGATGGGCTTGGAAAGGCCGCCGTCCGTCTGATGGGACGTTAAGCCGTGGCCCTGTGTGTGGGAGAGACATACCCTGTGCACGTTAAAGAACACGCTGGATGGCCTTGACGGGAGACTACCATCTGTCTCCCAACAACTGTTCTAGTGGGTCCCCTCCCCCAACCTTCTCTGAGCCTTCGGGGTCCATGTGACCTGGCCATTTAGCCCATGGTGTGCAAAAAAGTGCCGCTCAGAGGTAAAACAACCCAACAACCCGCTAAACCCCACCCTGCCCCTCTGTCAGTAGGGGACACCAGTGGGCTTCGAAAGTCCGCCTTCCATCGGATGGGACGTAAGGCCACGATTCCGTGTGCAGGACAGTCAGTGCACATAAAGAACATCCTGGATGGCCTTGACGAAATGCTACCATTTGTCTCCTAAAGCGCTCCAGTGGGTGCCCTTCCCCCAATCTCCTCTGAGCCCTCGGGGTCCTTGTGATCTGGCCATTTAACCCATCGTGTACAAAAAAAGTGCCACTCAGAGGTGAAACAACCTAACCCAACAACACAGAAATCGAACGTGTTCGCAAAGACCCAGGTATCAGGTTTTCCATCTGATTTTCCACTGGGATTAGAATTTATCTGCAATAGGCCTTTGACTTCAGCGCCACCAGAGAAGCGAAATTCACCACTGGCAACGAAAACATGAAAAGTGTCGCAACATCCCTCTCACGATTAACGTAGTCCTTTTCATTTCCCCAAAATTTATAGCCAAGCTTTCGAAATCAGCCGGCACCACGTTAAGCTGCCAACGGAGACATTCATAAGAACATTTTCTTAGACTGGGGCGCAGTCGTTTCATTTTTAGGTCTCTGCTAGGACGGCATCCCTTTAGTCGGCCAGATGTGAAGGAGCATCCTGGAAGAGGAGGGATGTGGAGGAGGAGGAGGAGGAGGAGGCAAGAGAGTAAGGAGAGAACGGATTAACTGCAGCGAAGTGAAAGTTCTGCCTCAGCAATGCCCGAAAAGGATTTATTGATATCGTCGTAAGGCAGGAAGAATTGCTTTCTCGCCCCAAACCAGGCTTTATTGCTTAAATCAGAGGACGCATCGCTTCTGGGTTTTCCCATTTCTTCCTCTCTCATCTCTCTTCTCGTGGTTCAGAGTGCGCACGAGACGAAGGAAAGAGTTCGTGTCTATATGACGTTTATCTGCCAGAAGAGTTTATCTGCCCAAAGAGACTGACGGATTTAAAGAAGCGGAAGAATTTCGTGACAATATAAATGCCTCACGAATCTTAACTGGCTTAGTGTTACTGTTATAAGGCTTCCGAGAGACAGTGAGATAGAGAGTAGAAAGCATGGAGCTCATAGATTTCTCTCGAAGAATTCTCAGAGTGGGAGAGTTTCAGAGGAGAAGAGTGCATTTTTTTCACCTGTAATGTGACTTTCCCTCCCTCTCCAATGAAATGAAATAGTCAGGTCAAAAGACTTCAAAGTTCGTGGCAGATAAACAACTGATGATCGATTATTTTGATTGGCGGGCCTCTTAATAAACTTTGGTGTCTACACGTCCTTTTTGGTGAGTTTTGGAAAACCATTTCATATGACGTGTTAAGGTTTGGGTTGTTTTACGTCTGAGCGGCACTTTTTTGTACACCATGGGCTAAATAAATGGCCAGGTCACATGGACCCCGAAGGCTCAGAGAAGGTTGGGGGAGGGGACCCACTGGAACAGCTGTTGGGAGACAGATGGTAGCCTCCCGTCAAGGCCATCCAGCGTGTTCTTTAACGTGCACAGGGTATGGCTCTCCCGCACACGGTGCCACGACTTAACGTCCCATCCGACGGACGGCGGCCTTTCCAAGCCCATCGGTGTCCCCTACTGACCGTGGGCAGGGCTGGGAATTTTGCGGAGATAAGACGTGTTAAGGCCTCGTGGGCCACTCCAAGCTTAGTGAGTAAGCTAAATTGGGCCACTTTATTCAATTTCGTAGGCCTTTGGTAAGCTTCGTCGACCACTTCAATATTTTCGTAAGCTTCACGAACATTTTTCAGTGTTTTAGAAAGTTTAGTTGACCACTTAAGTACTTTGGTAAGTTTCGCCAACCACCTCAGTGTTTTGATAAGTTAGGGGACTACTTCAGTGTTTTTGCAAGTTTTGTGGACTACTTCATTGTTTCGGTAAGCTGCCCAAATACTTCACAGTTTCGGTAAGCTTCGCTGGCTACTTCAATGCTTTGATAAATTTCAAGACTATTTCAATGTTTTGATAAGTTTCGAGGGCTATTTCAGTGTTTTGGTAAGCTTCGTGGGTCCCTTTGGTATCTTGGTAAGCTTCGCTGGTCACTTCAGTGTTTTGGCAAACTTCGCAGCCCACTTCACAGAGTTTGTTATAATCTGTGTCCCACTTTATATGGGGGCGGGGATGACTCAGTCGGTAGCGCGCCAGGCTCGTAATCTGTAGTTCCCAGGTTCGAATCCCAGCTGGGTCAGCGTTGAGATTTATCTCCGCAAAATTCCACGCCCACGGTCAGTAGGGGACACCGATGGGCTTGGAAAGGACGCCGTCTGTCGGATGGGACGTTAAGCCGTGGTCCCGTGTGCGGGAGAGCCATACCCTGTGCACGTTAAAGAACACGCTGGATGGCGTTGACGGGTGGCTATCATCTGTCTCCCAACAGCTGTTCCAGTGGGACCCTTCCCACAACTTTTCTGAGCCTTCGGGGTCCATGTGACCTGGCCATTTAGTCCATGGTGTGCAAAAAAAGTGCCGCTCAGAGGTAAAACAACCCAACCCAACTCACTTTATAAGCTTTATAAGCTTCACAGACCGTTAAATGTCCTTTGGTAAGTTTCATATGATACTCACGGATTTCGTAGGTCAATATTGAGTTTTTATTAGCCTCTCGGGCTGTTTCATAAGCTTTGGAGAATTCAGTAGACCACACACTTGATAGAGATTGATTCAAATGTTTTTGTTACAATATATGTTTTTGTTATAACATTGATTCGAATGTTTTGCTAACATTTCAAAATCAAGTCTATTCTGAGTCTGGGGAAGTCTACAAGAATTGACCTTTTGATTCACCATGTAGATAAGTGTAAGATGTGAAAAGCCGGATTGAATTTCAGACAGTTACTGTACAGTCGCTCAAAAAAATATTCGAACACTATGGTTGATTACAGAATTCAGAAAAAATATCTGGCAACTTTTTTTAGAAATTAGCAATCTGGCAACCTTCGTGTCACGTGATTACAGAATTCAGGAAAAATATCTGGAGCGTGAACAGCAACTGTACACTCTCCAGTTACCGTTCACAGCAAACTGGAGCGTGTGCAGTAACTGCACACGCTCCAGTTTGCTGTGAACGGTAACTGAACACGCTCAATATTTCCGTGAGTGAGCCCACACGATCTAGTATCAAAATAATATGACCACCTACAGTCGCTCCAAAAAGTATCCGAACGCTATGGTTAATTATAGAATTCAGAAAAAAATATCTGGCAACGTTTTTTTTAGAAATTAGCGATCTGGCAACCTTCGTGTCACGTGACACGAAGGTTGTCAGATCACTAATTTCTAAAAAAAAAAACGTTGCCAGATATTTTTTTCTGAATTCTATAATCAACCATAGTGTTCGGATATTTTTTGAGCGACTGTACATGCCACGCTGAATCTCTACCCCTTGCCACAACGGACGAAAAAAAAAATTGGGAAGATCATGGCTGCCAGAAGAAGAATTCTTGAGACAAGAAGAGCAGGTGCGGAGAAGGGGACGCGGGAAAAAAAAAGAAGACCAAGGTAATTGGAAAAGGGGCAGCAGATGTAACTCAAAGGGGAGGGGGGAAGCTTTGGAAAAGAAAAACAAAGTGAGAAAGGAATTAAGTGAACGAAAGACAGAATATAGACAGAACTAGCGTGAAAAAGAAAAACTCTAGCAGTGAGAGTGATGGGGACGGAAAGATGCGGGCAAGAAGGATGCTAGTGCTAATGGACGTTACGGACTCTGTGATACGGGAGGAAAAAAACGTTAAAAGATATTGCTGCTACTTCCGTTTCGATTTCTGGGTTGGGTTGTTTTACCTCTGAGTGGCACTTTTTTGCACACCATGGGCTAAATGGCCAGGTCACATGGACTCCGAAGGCTCAGAGAAGGTTGGGGGAGGGGACCCACTGGAACAGCTGTTGGGAGACAGATGGTAACCTCCCGTCAAGGCCATCCAGCGTGTTCTTTAACGTTGAGTTGTTTTACCTCTGAGCGGCACGTTTTTTGCATACCATGGGCTAAATGGCCAGGTCACATGGACCCCGAAGGCTCAGAGAAGGTTGGGGGAGGGGACCCACTGGAACAGCTGTTGGGAGACAGATGGTAGCCCCCCGTCAAGACCATCCAGCGTGTTATTTAACGTGGACAGGGTATGGCTCTCCCGCACACGGGGCCACGGCTCAACGTCCCATCCGACGGACGGCGGCCTTTCCAAGCCCATCGGTGTCCCCTACTGACCGTGGGAAGGACGGGGAATTTTGCGGAGATAAATCTCAACGCTGACCCAGCTGGGACTCGAACCTGGGAACTAAAGATTACGAGCCTGGCGCGCTACCGACTGAGCCACCCCCGCCCCTCTCGATTTCTGGCAATAGAAACGTCAATGCGAGGAAAATAATTCTGGGAATCTTGAAACTTATTTTACTCATTTTAACCTGCGATGAGTTCTTGAACTTTTATGATGGAGGAGTAAAAAGGTATTAGAAAATAAAAATATACGTATACAACAGTGGCTGATGTATGAAAAATAATGTAAATATAGTTTTAGGATTTCTGAAGAGAATCATTAATAAATATCACTCTGGAACTAGTTATTTAGCAAAAGAAAAATTGTAGGTCCATGTACGGGAGAGCCACACCCTGTGCGTCTTAAAGAACTACAGGATGGCTATGGGTTGGGTTGTTTTACCTCGGAGCTGCACTTTTTTTGCACACCATGGGCTAAATGGCCAGGTCACATGGACCCCGAAGGCTCAGAGAAGGTTGGGGGAGGGGACCCACTGGAACAGCTGTTGGGAGACAGATGGTAGCCTCCCGTCAAGGTCATCCAGCGTGTTCTTTAACGTTGGGTTGTTCTACTTCTGAGCGGCACTTTTTTTCATACCATGGGCAAATGGCCAGGTCACATGGACCCCGAAGGCTCAGAGAAGGTTGGGGGAGGGGACCCACTGGAACAGCTGTTGGGAGACAGATGGTAGCCTCCCGTCAAGGCCATCCAGCGTGTTCTTTAACGTTGGGTTGTTTTACCTCTGAGCGGCACTTTTTTTGCACACCATGGGTTAAATGGCCAGGTCACAAGGACCCCGAAGGCTCAGAGAAGGTTGGGGGAGGGGACCCACTGGAACAGCTGTTGGGAGACAGATGGTAGCCTCCCGTCAAGGCCAAGCGTGTTCTTTAACGTTGGGTTGTTTTACCTCTGAGCGGCACTTTTTTTGCACACCATGGGCTAAATGGCCAGGTCACATGGACCCCGAAGGCTCAGAGAATATAAGGGGAGCGGACCCACTGGAACAGATGTTGGGAGACAGATGGTAGCCTCCCGTCAAGGCCATCCAGCGTGTTCTTTAACGTGCACAGGGTATGGCTCTCCCGCACACGGGGGCACGGCTTAACGTCCCATCCGACGGACGGCGGCCTTTCCAAGTCCATCGGTGTCCCCTACTGACCGTGGGCAGGGCGGGGAATTTTGCGGAGATAAATCTCAACGCTGACCCAGCTGGGACTCGAACCTGGGAACTGCAGATTACGAGCCTGGCGCGCTACTGACTGAGCCACCCCTGCCCCTTGGATGACCATGACAGAGCGTCCATCTTCTAAATCTTCTGTCATGGTTCTATTCTAAAGCTGCCCAGTTGATCACATTCCCCATCCTTGTGACCTTGTCATATACCAGGGGCGGGGGTGGCTCAGTCGGTAGCGTGCCAGGCTCGTAATCTGTAATTCCCAGGTTCGAGTCCCAGCTGGGTCAGCGTTGAGATTTATCTCCGCAAAATTTCCCGCCCTGTCCACGGTCAGTAGGGGACACCGATGGGCTTGGAAAGGCCGCCGTCCGTCGGATGGGACGTTAAGCCGTGGCCCCGTGTGCGGGAGAGCCATACCCTGTGCACGTTAAAGAACACGCTGGATGGCCTTGACGGGAGGCTACCATCTGTCTCCCAACAGCTGTTCCAGTGGGTCCCCTCCCCCAACCTTCTCTGAGCCTTCGGGGTCCATGTGACCTGGCCATTTAGCCCATGGTGTGCAAAAAAGTGCCGCTCAGAGGTAAAACAACCCAACCCAAATTGTCATATACCAACCTGAGAGAGTGTATGGGAATAAAAGTTCCGCTAATAATAAAACAACCTATTTCTAGAGCTAGGCAAATTATCCACACAACCATAATCTCCACATAACATCCATAAGATGTATAAAATGACCAATGGATATCCACTGCTAATTTTAGATACCTTATGGATATATTATGGAGATTGTGGTTGTGTGGATTACTGTTTCACGCGTACCTAAATTTCAAAGTTTACAATCTAGGATTATGATTCTTCTCTACGCTTTGAAGACACCATTCTGACATCTGTGAGGAGGAGGAGATTAATAGACTTGGAAAGGCCACCGTCCATCGGATGGGACTATAAGCGATGACCCTGTGTGGAACACGTTGAGGAACACGTTAGATGACCTTGATGGAAGGCTCCAATCTGTCTCCTAACAGCTGTTTAATGAGTCTCCTCCTCTTCTGTCTGCTTCTTCCAACTTTCTCTTAACCCTTGGGTCTTGGTGCCTGGTGGGGCGGGGGTGGCTCAGTCGGTAGCCCGCCAGACTCGTAATCTGTATTTCCCAGGTTCGAGTCCCAGCTGGGTCAGCGTTGAGATTTATCTCCGCAAAATTCCCCACTCTGCCCACGGTCAGTAGGAGACACCGATGGGCTTGGAAAGTCCGCCGTCCGTCGGGTGTGACGTTAAGCCGTGGCCCCGTGTGCGGGAGAGCCATACCCTGTGCACGTTAAAGAACACTCTGGATGGCCTTGACGGGAGGCTACCATCTGTCTCCCAACAGCTGTTCCAGTGGGTCCCTTCCCCCAACCTTCTCTGAGCCTTCGGAGTCCTTGTGACCTGGCCATTTAACCCATGGTGTGCAAAAAAGTGCCGCTCAGAGGTGAAACAACCCAACCCAACGTTAAAGAACACTCTGGATGGCCTTGACGGGAGGCTACCATCTGTCTCCCAACAGCTGTTCCATTGGGTCCCTTCCCCCAACCTTCTCTGAGCCTTCGGGGTCTATGTGACCTGGAATGCCCATGGTGTGCAAAAAAGTGCCACTCAGAGGTAATACAACCCAACCCAAACTTGGTGCCTGGTGGAAAGGGGTGGCTCAGTAGGTAGCGCGCTAGGCTCGTAATATGCAGTTTCCCAGTTTCGAGTCCAGTTTCAAGTCAGTTCCCAGTTTCGAGTTCCCAGTTTCGAGTCGTAATATGCAGTTCCCAGTTTCGAGTCTCAAGCTTAATCAGCGTTGAGATTTATCTCTGCCAAACTCTCCGCCTTACCCTCGGTCAGTAGGGGACACCGATGCGTCTGGAAAGGCTGCCGTCTCTTGGATTGCAAGTTTAGACGTGACCATTTTGTAGGAGAGCCATACCCTGTTCTTTGTAGAACACGCTGAATGACCTTGACGGGAGGCTACCAGATGTCCAGTGTGCCATCTCACAACCTTCTTTGCGAGCCTTTGGGTTCTTGTGACTTGGCCATTTAACCCATGGTGTGCAAAAAAGTGCCGCTCAGAGGTAAAACAACCCAACTTGATGAACTGGCCATTAAGCTCCACTGTGTACACAGAATAGCCTCTAAAAGGTAAAACAATCCAATATCCAATTCAAGTTCTTTGTAAACTAATTCTGATATGAAAACCTAATAAGGTCTGGAAACCGATTTCGGAAACCTAACAATAATCCAGCTTCTAATTTTTCGCAATTTCAGCTTTTCTAATTGCCATTTTATAAAATTTTCATCGCATTAAGGAATACAGAGTTCGATTTCTTTCAACGCCTGAAATGTCATCAACCCTTAAATCTCAAGAAAACTGGGGCGGGGGTGGCTCAATCGATAGCGCGCCAGGCTCGTAATCTGTAGTTCCCAGGTTCGAGTCCCAGCTGGGTCAGCGTTGAGATTTATCTCCGCAAAATTCCCCGCCCTACCCACGGTCAGTAGGGGACACCGATGGGCTTGGAAAGACCGCCATCCGTCAGATGGGACGTTAAGCCGTGGCCTGTGTGCGGGAGAGCCATACCCTGTGCACGTTAAAGAACACGCTGGATGGCCTTGACGGGAGGCTACCATCTGTCTCCCAACAGCTGTTCCAGTGGGTCCCCTCCCCCAACCTTCTCTGAGCCTTCGGGGTCCTTGTGACCTGGCCATTTAGCCCATGGTGTGCAAAAATTGCCGCTCAGAGGTAAAACAACACAACTCAAGAAAAGTCTAAGCCTATTCAACAGACCCCCACTAATAAACCTATTTCACAAACTCATTTTTAATGAAGTGGACTAACCTCTCTCATTGTATTTTGGTCTTGAAGAGAGATTAAACGAGACCAGCTCTAATTGCATTTGCGTTTTTTTTTTAATTTTTTTACCGTACAAGAGTAAATATATATATATAAAAGAAGAAAATTTAGAAATTGCAAAGAAGTAATTAAGGGTTCTCGAAGAGTCAACGAATGTTCATTAATTCAACTCACAAAAAAAAAAAATCTAAATTTTCAGCCACACTTAATTTTTTTTCTCTCTCTATATAATCTCTTTTTTTTTGTCTTCTCTTCGAAGAATTTTTTTTCGATTTCTTTCTCATGCTCTTTAAAGCGACTGAGATGTTTTGCATAATCAGCTGCTTCTCAAGTCACTACGGACACTCCTAATCTGTATTTAGAAGAGCCAATACGGCGAAGAAAAGGTTTCGGGGATTAAATGAATTCTAGGAGATGGTGAAATTTGGGAAGGCATCATCTTAGAACAATCTGTCAGTAGGTTTTTTTCACCGTAAAGGGTTTGGATCAGATGTTAATACCGCCCCCCTCCCCCATTTAAATTTTGTTGGATTAATTTCTGTCAGACATTTACTTTATTTGTGCACTTATTAGTTAGAAACGGTAAAATCTGTGCAGCAATTTGATAAATTTTAAATACCAAAAATGAAACAAATAGTGTGCACTGGACAATTTCATTGTAAAAATCAAGATGATACAGAAATAGTCATTTTCATTTTAGTATATTTTTGAAAAAAAAATCTTTTAGGGTTTCTTTACTACTTTCCATGCTTTCATAAGGTGACCTAGAATCAACATACAATTTACCGAGTTGTTGTTGTTTTACTTCTGAGCGGCACTTTTTTGCACACCATGGGCTAAATGGCCAGGTCACATCGACCCCGAAGGCTCAGAGAAGGTTGGGGGAGGGGACCCACTGGAACAGCTGTTGGGAGACAGATGGTAGCCTCCCGTCAAGGCCATCCAGCGTGTTCTTTAACGTGCACAGGGTATGGCTCCTCCCGCACACGGGGCCACGGCTTAACGTCCCATCCGACGGACGGCGGCCTTTCCAAGCCCATCGGTGTCCCCCTACTGACCGTGGGCAGGGCGGGGAATTTTGCGGAGATAAATCTCAACGCTGACCCAGCTGGGACTCGAACCTGGGAACTACAGATTTCGAGCCTGGCGCGCTACCGACTGAGCCATCCCCGCCCCTCAATTTACCGAGAACTATAAATAACATACAATTTGCAATTATCAATGTGTTACCCGTTGTAGTGACTAGCACATTATTTCCATGATCAACATGCAATTTGTAAACAAAACAAATGTTATCCGAACTTTATCCTCTGACAATAAGTAACATAAAAATTACCTATGGGAAAAGCAGCAAAGGATTGACCATGGGGAAAGGTAACATGAATTTGCCCCTGGAAAAAAATAACACAATTTTTTCCATGGAAAAATAACATAAAATTGACCGTGGAAGAAGAAACGTAAAATTACCCAATAAAAAAGTATAAATTGTCCTAAGGAGGAAAGTAATAAACTTGCCCATGGAAAAAAGGAACACAGAATTGCCCATGGAAAACAGGAACAGAGAATTGACCATTTAAAAAAGGAATACAGAATTGCCCATAAAAAAAGGAACATAGAATTGTCCATGGAAAAAAGGAACACAGAATTGCCCATGGAAAAAAGGAACCTAGAAATGCCCATGGAAAAAAGGAACACAGAATTGCCCATGGAAAAAAGGAACACAGAATTGCCCATGGAAAAAAGGAACACAGAATTGCCCATGGAAAAAAGGAACACAGTATTGCCCATGGAAAAAAGAAACACAGAACTGACCATGAAAAAAAGGAACACAGAATTGCCCATGGAAAAAAGGAACACAGAATTGACCATGGAAAAAAGGAACACAGAATTGACCATGGAAAAAAGGAACACAGAATTGACCATGGAAAAAAGGAACACAGAATTGACCATGGAAAAAAGGAACACAGAATTGCCCATGGAAAAAAGGAACACAGAATTGACCATGGAAAAAAGGAACACAGAATTGACCATGGAAAAAAGGAACACAGAATTGACCATGGAAAAAAGGAACACAGAATTGCCCATGGAAAAAAGGAACACAGAATTGCCCATGGAAAAAGGAACACAGAATTGCCCATGGAAAAAAGGAACACAGAATTGCCCATGGAAAAAAGGAACACAGAATTGCCCATGGAAAAAAGGAACACAGTATTGCCCATGGAAAAAAGAAACACAGAACTGACCATGAAAAAAAGGAACACAGAATTGCCCATGGAAAAAAGGAACACAGAATTGACCATGGAAAAAAGGAACACAGAATTGACCATGGAAAAAAGGAACACAGAATTGACCATGGAAAAAAGGAACACAGAATTGACCATGGAAAAAAGGAACACAGAATTGCCCATGGAAAAAAGGAACACAGAATTGACCATGGAAAAAAGGAACACAGAATTGACCATGGAAAAAAGGAACACAGAATTGACCATGGAAAAAAGGAACACAGAATTGCCCATGGAAAAAAGGAACACAGAATTGCCCATGGAAAAAGGAACACAGAATTGCCCATGGAAAAAAGGAACACAGAATTGCCCATGGAAAAAAGGAACACAGAATTGCCCATGGAAAAAAGGAACACAGAATTGCCCATGGAAAAAAGGAACACAGAATTGCCCATGGAAAAAAGGAACACAGAATTGACCATGGGAAAAAAGGAACACAGAATTGCCCATGGAAAAAAGGAACACAGAATTGCCCATGGAAAAAAGGAACACAGAATTGCCCATGGAAAAAAGGAACACAGAATTGCCCATGGAAAAAAGGAACACAGAATTGACCATGGAAAAAAGGAACACAGAATTGCCCATGGAAAAAAGGAACACAGAATTGACCATGGGAAAAAAGGAACACAGAATTGCCCATGAAAAAAAAAAACACAGAATTGTCCATGGAAAAAAGGAACACAGAATTGACCATGGAAAAAAGGAACACAGAATTGCCCATGGAAAAAAGGAACACAGAATTGCCCATGAAAAAAAGGAACACAGAATTGCCCATAAAAAAAAAGGAACACAGAATCACTCATGCAAAAAAAAATTATCCATGAAAAAAAAACACAAAATTACCCACGAAAAAATAGTAATATAAAATTACCCATGGCAATAGAAGAAATAAAATTATCGATGACAGAGAAAAACGTATAATGATCCCAATTGCATTTTCGATTAATTAACTCTTACATACCTATTCAGAAGAATATTATTCAGAAGAAAAATGCGTTAAGAAGGTGAACTATATCACCAGACACATGTCTGGTGATATAGTATGTGTCGGAAGCTTGTGGTTCGTATCTCACCAGGCTCAGATCCGCAAAATTCTCCGCCTTGCGCACGGTCAGTAGGGGACACCGATGGGCTTGGAAAGGACGCCGTCCGTCGGATGGGACGTTAAGCCATGGCCCCGTGTGCGGGAGAGCCATACCCTGTGCACGTTAAAGAACACGCTGGATGGCCTTGACGGGAGGCTACCATCTGTCTCCCAACAGCTGTTCCAGTGGGTCCCCTCCCCCAACCTTCTCTGAGCCTTCGGGGTCCATGTGACCTGGCCATTTAGCCCATGGTGTGCAAAAAAGTGCCGCTCAGAGGTAAAACAACAACCCAACCCACCAGGCTCAGAACCATTTTTCCTCAAAACGAGTGGTTAGCTCGCTTAGCTACTGATCTAAGGGACCTGGGTTCGAGCCCCTGGTAAGGTATGGATGTTTGTGTCGTTTCTCTGCTGAAGTCTTGCAATCCTCACAGACCTATTGTGGCATATATACTGACAGGCTCCTGTGGCAAGCAGCTGCTTGAGGGGGTATTTATTAATTATTTTTATTCGATCCGGAATGTGTTTAATTGATTGATTGGTTGGGTTTCATGGGCTATAACGCGTCAAAACACCTGTAAAAAAAAGAATCAATTAAAAGACAAGCACCTCAGAACTGGTGTCAAAAGTAAACGATGAAAGGCACTTGAAAAAGGCATTACCAACGGAACAATAGTAACAACGAGTGTAAATAACCCTTGTAGTAGTTGTTGTTGTTTTACCTCTGAGCGGCACTTTTTTGCACACCATGGGCTAAATGGCAAGGTCACATGGACCCCGAAGGCTCAGAGAAGGGTGGGGGAGGGGACCCACTGGAACAGCTGTTGGGTAGCTGTAGATGGTAGCCTCCCGTCAAGGCCATCCAACGTGTTCTTTAACGGGCACAGGGTATGGCTCTCCCTCACACGGTCCACGGCTTAACGTCCCATCCGACGGACGGCGGCCTTTCCAAGCCCATCGGTGTCCCCTACTGACCGTGGGCAGGAAATAACCCTTGTAAAAAAATAAGAACAACAATTATATAATATAAAAGAAAAAGGGTGTGAAGGACCCGTATGAAAAGTCGAAAATCAATTGTTATCAAGTAATAGATAAGAAGGTAAAAGATTAACTTCGGAAACTAAGAAATACACGTCGTCCAATATTAAAAGCATTGCAGTCGATTAAAATGTATTTAATGGTTAAAATGGTGTCACAATAAAACTTGCACGTTGGTTGATCGTCCGCTTGAAGAAGAGTGCCTTTTAAATCCATGACAGGAGCAAATCAAATAGGTTGTTGGGTTGTTTTACCTCTGAGCGGCACTTTTTTGCACACCATAGGCTAAATGGCCAGGTCACAAGGACCCCGAAGGCTCAGAGAAGGTTGGGGGGGGGGACCCACTGGAACAGCTGTTGGGAGACAGATGGTAGCCTCCCGTCAAGGCCATCCAGCGTGTTCTTTAACGTGCACAGGGTATGGCTCTCCCGCACACGGGGCCACGGCTTAACGTCCCATCCGACGGACGGCGGCCTTTCCAAGCCCATCGGTGTCCCCTACTGACCGTGGGAAGGACGGGGAGTTTTGCGGAGATAAATCTCAACGCTGACTCAGCTGGGACTCGAACCTGAGAACTACAGATTACGAGCCTGGCGCGCTACAGGCTGAGCCATTCTCGCCCCTAGTAATGGAGGCAAAATATTATCAAAGTTGCGCATATTTCAGACATTTTTCAAGAAATTTTTAAAGACATCTAAAACATAGGGAAAAATGTTACCCTCCAATGGAAATCAATTTTTTTTTCTGCACGGTCCCCCCCCTGTTTTTTTTCTCTAGATCCGGTGCATGGAAGGAGTTATTGAGGGGTTCACTTAGCAATGTTTAATCTGATTTGTAAAATAGATTCAAGTCCGGTCCCTGATTCATTTGAAATGGGTTGGGTTGGATTGTTTTACCTCTGAGCGGCACTTTTTTGCACACCATGGGCTAAATGGCCAGGTCACATGGACCCCGAAGGCTCAGAGAAGGTTGGGGGAGGGGACCCACTGGAACAGCTGTTGGGAGACAGATGGTAGCCTCCCGTCATGGCCATCCAGCGTGTTCTTTAACGTGCACAGGGTATGGCTCTCCCGCACACGGGGCAACGGCTTAACGTCCCATCCGACGGACGGCGGCCTTTCCAAGCCCGTCGGTGGACTTGGAAAGTCCCCCAGCTGGGACTCAACAAATCAAATAGAATAAATTTTTTGCGATTCGTGCGAAAGGAAGATTGCCGCGGATGAAATTCAAAATGTAAATAGATTTGATGTAGATTGGGTTGTTTTGCTTTTAGGAGCCACTTTTTTTTTCCACATAATGGGCTAAATGGCCAGATCACAAGGATCCCGAGGGCTCGGAGAAGGTTGGGGGAAGGGGACCCACTGGACAACTGTTTGGAGACAGATGGTAGGCTACCGTCAAGGCCATCTAGCGTATTCTTTAAAGCAGTGTTTCTCACCTTTTATGCTTCACGTACCCTCTGGAAATGTGTGTGCAATTGGCGTACCCCTTATATAGATAGATAAAACTATAGTTTTAGTATAATAATGCTAACTTAGCGACTTTGTTACTGGATCTAGCGACCTTTGAACTCACACGGCGTAAACCAAAAAATCCTTAGGGGCGCGCGTACCTCACGTTGAGAACCCGTGCTTTAAAGTGCAGAGAGTATAGTTCTCCTGTCACACGGGACCACAGCTTAACGTCCCATCCGACGGACGGCAGCCTTTCGAAGCTTATCTCGGTGTGTGTCCCCCTTTCGACAGAGAACGCAGTGTGTGTGTGTGTGTGTGTGTGGGGGGGGGGGTTGCGAAGATAAATCTCAACATACAGGTGGATTTGGGTTAGGTTGTTTTACTGCTGAGCGGCACTTTTTTTGGCACACCATGGACTAAATGGCCAGGTCACATGGACCCCGAAGGCTCAGAGAAGGTTGGGGGAGGGGACCCACTGGAACAGCTGTTAGCAGACAGATGGTAGCCTCCCGTCAAGGCCATCCAGCGTGATCTTTAATGTGCACAAGGTATGACTCTCCCACACACGGGGCCACGGCTTAACGTCCCATCCGACGGACGGCAGCCTTTCTGAGCCCAACGGTGTCCCCTACTGACCGTGGGCAGGGCGGGCCAACGTTGACCCATCTGGGACTCGAACCTGGGAACTACAGATTATGAGCCTGGCGCGCTACCGACTGAGACACCCCCGCCCCACATACAGGTGGAACTCGAACTGGGAATTGAAGATTATGAGTCTGGCGCACTACTGATTGAACCGACCCCACTTGCAACTTGATGTACAGACTTTAATTTATCTTCAGTCACATTTCCCCACAAAAAAGGGGCGGGGGTGGCTCAGTCGGTAGCGCGCCAGGCTCGCAATCTGTAGTTCCCAGGTTCGAGTCCCAGCTGGTGCAGCGTTGAGATTTATCTCCGCAAAATTCCCCCTCCCTGCCCACGGTCAGTAGGGGACACCGATGAGCTTGGAAAGGCCGCCGTCCGTCGGATGGGAAGTTAAGCCGTGGCTCCGTATACGCCATACCCTGTGCACATTAAAGAACACGCTGGATGGCCTTGACGGGAGACTACCATCTGTCTCCCAACAGCTGTTGCAGTGGGTCCCCACCCCCAACCTTCTCTGAGCCTTCGGGGTCCATGTGACCTGGCCATTTAGCCCATGGTGTGCAAAAAAGTGCCGCTCAGAGGTAAAACAACCCAAACAACCCCACAAAAAAGCTTTTGACAGTTACGGATCACGAATTCGGAAAAATTCTCTAATTATTCGTTTAAACACAATGCACGCTTATTTTTTTATGACCAATATTATCTTCATCTCTCGCAGCACAACCTCTGTTCTTGATCAGAATATATTTTTTTAACGTTGGCCATAAAGATCCTTTAAAAAAATAAATGGACGCAGACCGCCCAATGACCGAACACACTTTTTACGTAACCGCCCCATTTTTCTACTTTCAAAACACGAGATTTCTGGAATATTATTACGATTACGGAAATGGCAAAAAAAAAAAAGAGGAAAAGGCCGCCGAGAAAAATACGCTTGATGAATTGCAGCGGGGCAAACATTATCAAAGCGAGATCCGTCATGTAGCCATCACCCACATCGCTACGGGGGAAGTGAGGGGGGGGGGCGAATCAGCAGCAACAGTCGACGTGATTAGTCGCTTTAACTGGCAACAGACCATTAGCAATGGTATGATAACGAGCAGTCCTTTTTATCTTTTGCTATTTAAAGAGAAAGAAACTGATTGGCAAAGAGGCAGTCGTTTGCTGAAATCGATTTCTTCTCTCTTCTGGAATCTTCTTTTTTCTCGAGCAATTGCTTTGGTGGTCAACATCCTATTTGAGTTAGCGCATGCGCCCATTATTTGTCGTAACGCATGCTTTGGAAAAAAATGTAAAGACAGCAAAGTTGGGCTGTTTTACCTCTGAGCGACGCTTTTTTTTTTGCACACAGTAGGCTAAATGGCCAGGTCACAAGGATCCCCAAGGGCTCAGAAAAAGTTGGAATGGGATCAGCAGGACAGCTGTTCGATGACAGATGGTTTCCCGTCAAGGTCATCCAGTGTGTTCTTTAACATGTGCATGGTGTAACTCCCTTGCGCATCGTGCTCGGTTCAGTCTCCCGTTCGACAGAGATAACAATTCCAAGCCTATCGGTATCTCCGCAAAATTCCCCGCCATGCCCACGGTCAGTGGGGGACACCGATGGGCTTGTCCGTCGATGGGGTTTTAAGCGTTGGCTCTGTGTGCGGGAGAGCCATTCCCTGTGCAAGTTAAAGAACACGCTGGATGGCCTTGACGGGAGGCTACCATCTGTCTCCCAACAGCTGTTCCAGTGAGTCCCCTCCCCCAACATTCTCTGAGCCTTCGGGGTCTTTGTGACTTGGCCATTTAGCCCATGGTGTGCAAAAAAGTGCCGCTCAGAGGTAAAACAACCCAACGTTAAAGAACACGCTGGATGGCCTTGACGGGAGGCTACCATCTGTCTCCCAACAGCTGTTCCAGTGGGTCCCCTCCCCCAACCTTCTCTGAGCCTTCGGGATCCATGTGACCTGGTCATTTAGTCCATGGTGTGCAAAAAAAGTGCCGCTCACATGTAAATCAACGCAATCCTTCCCCCCAAATGTATTCTGAGGGAGTTGCGAAAGTTACCGAAGCCTTCCTTCCAATTTCTTGACAAGTCATCACTTCGAAGAAATAACTTCAAAAATGAATTTCTGCCGCGAAACATTATCGAAAGAACTAAAAACTTTCTCGACATAAAGTAAATAATAAAATATATGAAATAATTTTTGAATTCGCCTAATGTAATTTACGAATATTACACTTAAATTCAATACCATCAAAATAAAAAAAAAAGCCAAAAATTTGCCTAACAGCTTTAACTTTGGTAAGAGAATACTTTAATAAGCTTAGCACTCAGAAAATGCTGATCTCTCCAGCGGAGCGACCTTTTTTCATCCGCATTGACGCTATCGTAAATAATATTTTTTGGCCTCTCACTCCTTGGCAACTAATATATCCCAGCGGATCGTCTTCCGACGAGCTTAATTTGCATAAATAACTTAGCAACATTATCCACGTGACACTAGACTTTCTCGCAATTGCCCGATCTTACTGCATCATCCCGCACACTTATTTTTTTTATTATTCTACCTTCCTAATATTGTCAGTTTGACGCATTTAGAATTTTAAATAAGAAACGTGACTTAAAAAAAAACAACTTATTTTCGCTCTAAAGCGTTCGGCATACTTTATTTGGTTCCTAAGCTAGAATATTAATTATAATCACATTTTTTCAGTGTTTTCCTGGATGGTGGATATGTTTGTTATTTCTTAATTTAATTTGCGTATTTATTAAAAGTAATTATTAATTTTTGTTTTCCGCCGTCGGATATTGTTCGTTTGCTTGTTTGCTGTTCACTCCCAGTAATGGGTTGTTGGTTTGTTTTACCTCTGAGCGGCACTTTTTTGCACACCATGGGCTAAATGGCCAAGTCACAAGGACCCCGAAGGCTCAGAGAAGGTTGGGGGAGGGGACCCACTGGAACAGCTGTTGAGAGACAGATGGTAACCTCCCGTTAAGGCCATCCAGCATGTTCTTTAACGTGCACAGGGAATGTCTCTCCCGCACACGGGGTAACGGCTTAACGTCCCATCCGACGGACGGCGGCCTTTCCAAGCCCATCGGTGTCCCCTACTGACCGTGGGCAGGGCAGGGAGTTTTGCGGAGATAAATCTCAACGCTTGGGGGAGAGGAAGGAGAAACTGAAAATGTGAAGTGGATATAACACAGGAGGGAATCTAAGAGTCTAGTAGCTACCATAGTCCCTGTAGTTGGTTTGTTTTATCTCTGAGAGGCACTTTTTTTGCACACCATGGGCTAAATGTCCAGGTCACATGGACCCCGAAGGCTCAGAGAAGGTTGGGGGAGGGGACCCACTGGAACAGCTGTTGGGAGACAGATGGTAGCCTCCCGTCAAGGCCATTCAGCATGTTCTTTAACGTGCACAGGGTATGGCTCTCCCGCACACGGGGTAACGGCTTAACGTCCCATCCGACGGACGGCCTTTCCAAACCCATCGGTGTCCCCTACTGATCGTTGGTATGGCGGGGAATTTTTGCGGCTCCAAGTAATGAAGGTGATGTGAAAGTTGTAAACTTCCTCAAGGTAATTAAATTTGAGATTCTTGAAATTCTAAAAAAAGAATCAGAATGTAATCCCCTTAATATTTTGCCTTCATTTCGAAAAGACGTTGTGGATTAATATTCTCTAAGAAATTTCAAAGAGAAACTCCGGAAACCCGGTGGGGTGGCTCAGTCGGTAACGTGCCAGGCTCGTAATCTGCAGTTCCCAGGTTCGAGTCCCAGCTGAGTCAGCGTTGAGATTTATCTCCGCAAAATTCCCGGCCCTGCCCACAGTCAATAGGGAACACCGATGGACTCGGAAAGGCCGCCGTTCGTCGGATGGGACGTTAAGCCGTGGCTCCGTGTGCGGGAGAGCCGTACCCTGTGCACGTTAAAGAACACGCTGGATGGCATTGATCGGAGACTACCATCTGTCTTCCAACAGCTGTTCCAGTGGGTCCCTTCCCCCAACCTTCTCTAAGCCTTTGGGGTCATGTGACCTGGCCATTTAGCCCATGGTGTGCAAAAAAGTGCCTTCAGAGGTAAAAACAACCGGAAATCCGGAAGCTATTCGCAAAGGATCAACACAAGAACCATCATGTTTAAAATTTAAAATTTTATTTCTTCATTTTCCATGCAAATTTATGGAAAAGTGGATTGAATTATTTCGATGTTGAGAGATTCCCTTTTATCTTTTGTCTGGTAATTGGCAGAAAGAAATTCAATTGACAAGATTGCGAAAATAACTGATTGTTGTTTAATTCCCTCGACATTTCTGTTTGTTTTTTGGCAACGATGTAATGGTATCACGTGGGAGTAGGTTTAGAATCCCTGCATGATGAGTTTCGCTAATAATACAATTAAGTTGTTGACATCGGAAAATCGCCAATATCGTCAAGAGCCAAGTTGTTGTCTCATCTGAAAAGTAGGAAAGATTTAGCAAAAATATCTGTTTAAGTTAGTATTTCTAAACTTTACATAATGTCGCGGGGCGGGGGTGGCTCAGTCGGTAGCGCGCCAGGCTCGTAATCTGTAGTTCCCAGGTTCGAGTCCCAGCTGGGTCAGCGTTGAGATTTATCTCCGCAAAATCCCCCCCCCCCCCCGCCCACAGTCAGTAGGGGACACCGAAGGGCTTGGAAAGGCCGCCGTCCGATGGATGGGACGTTAAGCCGTGGTCCCGTGTGCGGGAGAGCCATACCCTGTGCACGTTAAAGACCACGCTGGATGGCCTTGACGGGAGGCTACCATCTGTCTTCCAACAGCTGTTCCAGTGGGTCCCCTCCCCCAACCTTCTCTGAGCCTTCGGGGTCCATGTGACCTGGCCATGTAGACCATAGTGTGCAAAAAAGTGCCGCTCAGAGGTAAAACAACCCAACTTCTCCTTCCCTTGCCCCGTCTTTTTCATTTCCTACATTTTCTTCATTGCCCCCCTCTTTTTTTCGTTCATTGACTTCCCCTTCATTGGCATCCATTCTTTCATTGTCCCCTTCTTTTGCCCCTTGACCTCTTATTTCACCGACAGCCCTCTTCTTTCATCGCCACCCTCTATTTTTATTGCCCTCTCTATTTTCAGTGCTCTGATCTTTCTTGATTGCACCCCTCCTTTTTTTAGCCCACTTTTTTCATATCCCCCTTTTTTTTGCACTCTCTTCCCCCCCCCCCCCTCATTGTCCCTTCTTTTCTTCCCTTACCTCTTTTTTCATTACCCACCTTTTTTAATCATCTTCTCCCTCTTTTTTCATCACTCCTCATCTTCATTAACTGCTCTCTTTTCTTTCGTCACCCATCCTTTTTTTAATCGACCCCTTTTTTCATCACCCATCGTTTTTCACTGCCCTCATCTTCTTTAATTTCTCCCTTTTTTTCTTCATCCCTTCTTTCATCAGCCCTCCCTCTTTTTCTTCTGTGTCTCTTTTTTCATCCCCCCTCACGCTTTTTCATCTGTCTCTTTTTTCATCCTCCCTCACGCTTTTCCATCTTCACCTCTTGTTTCGTCATCCTCTGTCTTTTTCATCTCCTCTCTTCTTTAGTCACCCTTCCCACTTTTTCATCTCCACCTCTTCTTTCATCTTTCCCTCCCTCCTTTACATATCCACCCCTTCTTTTATCACCCCTTCCCCTTCTCATCTACACCCCCTTCTTCATTCATCCCTATCTCCCTTTTCCATCTCCACCTTTTCCCCCATCTCTTCTTTCATCACCTTCCCTCTTTTTTCATTTCCCTTCTTCTTTCATCACTCACCTCTTTATTTTTCACCACCACTCATCTTCTGTAATTGATCTCTCTTCTCTTTTATCACCCCTCCCACTTCTTTCATCGCTCCCCTCTTCTTACATCAGTTCCCCCTCCATGCCGTGTTTTCTGCCTCCACATCGTCACATTTACAAAGACTTCTTTCTCTCAATAGATTGTTTGTGATATAGTTAACTCTTATAACAGTCTGTAATACAGCTGTTAGATGAGAAACAGAAGTCTTCCGTCAAGGCCATCCAGCGTGTTCTTTAACGTACACAGGGTATGGCTCTCCCGTACACGGGGCCACAGCTTTACGTACCATCCGACGGACGGAGGACTTTCCGAACCCATCGATGTCTCATTCTGACAGAGAGCTTTCCATCATGACATTCAGTGGAGATAAATCTGGACGCTATCACAGTTGCGACTCAAACTGGCAACTGCAGATTAGAGCTTCCCATCATAGTCATCCAGTATGTTCTTTAACGTGAATATATTATGGCTCTCCCGCACACGGGAGGGGCGGGGGTGGCTCCGTCGGTAGCGCGCCAGGCTCGTAATCTGTAGTTCCCAGGTTCGAGTCCCAGCTGGGTCAGCGTTGAAATTTATCTCCGCAAAATTCCCCGCCCTGCCCACGGTCAGTAGGGGGACACCGATGGGCTTGGAAAGACCGCCGTCCGTCGGATGGGACGTTAAGCCGTGGCCCCGTGGGCGGGAGAGCCATACCCTGTGCACGTTAAAGAACACACTGGATGGCCTTTACGGGAGGCCACCATCTGTCTCCCAACAGCTATTCCAGTGGGTCCCCTCCGCCAACCTTCTCTGAGCCTTCGGGGTCCATGTGGCTTGGCCATTTAATCCATGGTGTGCAAAAAAGTGCCGCTCAGAGGTAAAACAACCCAACCCGCACACGGGGCCTGTCGCGCTACTGACTTAACCGACCCCCGCCGCTGCAGAAAACACGATTTATTACTTTCCCTAACTTTGCTCTTGCAACATATCCCCCTTGAATAAGAAGTGCACATCAATATCCATATTTTCTTTTGGATTAACCTAATATTTTGGCGTGCATGAGACACTTTCTGGCCATAAAACCTTCTGCACGAGTTGCACTGCCCAGAAAAAACATTAATTTAACGAGCTTTCTTAACCCCAAAGCAAATATATTCATCGGAGCCTAATGGTATCCAAGTAAACGTCATGAACGATGGGAAATGATGCGAAAATATTTGAGCATAACGATAACTCACATGTCAAGTTCTCATGGACATATCACTTTTGTAAAACAAATCCATAGTAAATATAGAAATTACCTGTAGATATAGAATTCAATAAATATTATGTGGAAAAAATTACTGCCAATCAGGGCCCAAATCTTGGGGTTGGGTTGGGTTGTTTTACCTCTGAGCGGCACTTTTTTGCACACCATGGGCTAAATGGCCAGGTCACATGGACCCCGAAGGCTCAGAGAAGGTTGGGGGAGGGGACCCACTGGAACAGCTGTTGGGAGACAGATGGTAGCCTCCCGTCAAGGCCATCCAGCGTGTTCTTTAACGTGCACGGGGTATTGGGTCTCTCGAACACGGGGCCACGGCTTAACGTCCCATCCGACTGACGGCGGTCTTTCCAAGCCCATCGGTGTCCCCTACTGACCGTGGGCAGGGCGGGGAATTTTGCGGAGATAAATATCAACGCTGACCCAGCTGGGACTCGAACCTGGGAACTACAGATTACGAGCCTGGCGCGTTACCGACTGAGCCACCCCCGTCCCAAAATCTTGGGGGAATGGTCCTCTTTCCCTCCTAGATCAGGCCCTAGTTGGCAGAAATATTTTTCACATAAGTGTGAAATTATGAAATTTATTTATATTTCATGCATTTTTTAAGAATTTTTTTAAAGACCTGTAAAACAGAGGGGGAAATTTTACACTGTATTGGAATACCGCCGTCAGTCACATGGGATATAAAGCCGTGGCCCTGTGTGCGGGAGAGCCATACCATGTGCACGTTAAAGAACACGCTGCATGGCCATGATGGGAGGGCTACCATCTGTCTCTCAACAGATGCGCAATGACCTAATCTAAGCCTCTATTTGTCTCTCTCCCCGAAACCTACTCTGAGCCTTCTGGGTACTTGTGACTTGATCGTTTAGTTCATTGCGTGCAAGAAAAAAGTGCCGTTCAGAGGTATAGTCGTTGAAAAAAGTATCCGAACGCTATGGTTGATTATAGAATTCAGAAAAAAAAATCGTTGCCAGATATTTTTCCTGAATTCTATAATCAACCCTAGCGTTCGGATACTTTTTTGAGCGACTGTAGGTGGTCATATTATTTTGATACTAGATCGTGTGGGCTCACTCACGGAAATATTGAGCGTGTGCAGTTACCGTTCACAGCAAACTGGAGCGTGTTCAGTAACTGCACACGCTCCAGTTTGCTGTGAACGGTAACTGGAGCGTGTACAGTTGCTGTACACGCTCCAGATATTTTTCCTGAATTCTGTAATCACGTGACACGAAGGTTGCCAGATCACTAGTTTCTAAAAAAATCGTTGCCGGATATTTTTTCTGAATTCTACAATCAACCATAGTGTTCGGATACTTTTTTAATATATATAATGCGTATGAATATATAATGCAATGAATATGGAGCCTGTGCAGTTACCGTTGATATATGCAATGAATATGGAGCCTGTACAGCAAACTGGAGCGGTTGCAGTTAATGTTCACAGCATATTGGATCGTGTGAGCTCACAAAGGCCTGGATCGTGTGGGTTCTCTCACGGAAATATTGAACGTGTGCAGTTACCGTTCACAGCAAACTGGAGCGTGTTCAGTAACTGCACACGCTCCAGTTTGCTGTGAACGGTAACTGGAGCGTGTACAGTTGCTGTACACGCTCCAGATTTTTTTCCTGAATTCTGTAATCACGTGACACAAAGGGTTGCCAGATCACTAATTTCTAAAAAAAATCGTTGCCAGATATTTTTTCTGAATTCTATAATCAACCATAGCGTTCGGATACTTTTTTGAGCGACTGTAAAACAACCCAATCCAACCGAAAACTTTCAAAATAGAAACAGAAAAAAGCCACGCGGGGCTTTTATCCAAAGAGAGCAACTTCCTCCAATTTGTTTTTCATTACCAGAGAAAGAAAGAGCTTTTGGTGACTTTAACAGCATTAAAAACATTTTTTCTCTGAAAAATTCCATCATCTTCTTTAGGGTGCACGGTCAGCTCGTAGAGAAGTTTGAAGAACTTAAGGGCGCTTAAAAAGTGATTACGCTTTATAGGAGGGCACTCCGAGTGCCAAACAAGGAACTTCCGCTAACCTTGAATGAAGTGCCCGCGAAAACCCAGCGCTTAAGAGAAATCTTTTTTTTCTTCTTTGCAGAGTTATTTGGAAAGTCACCAGCGCCGAAGGGAAATAGAATTACGAAGAACGGCAGAATGGGAACTGAAGGCTACGGAGGAGAAAAAATAAGAGGGAACAATTCAGATTCAGTGAACGCTTCTCTCTGCTCTTGCAGGAAAGACAAAGAGAAGGTTGGCTCTGCTTTCAATGGAGCTAAGTAGTGCGCAGTAATTTAACAGTTTCTTTTCGTATATTTCGGATACGTTTTGGTACAGAGAGAGGGAAAGAGACCTACAGCGATTTATTTATGTGAATTTTGACTTTAGCGCCATTTATCGATAGAAATGATGGCGTGAGTTAGGAGACAGATGATGTCTTGAGTTAGGAGACAGATGATGGCTTGAGTTACGAACAGATGATGGCTTGAGTTAGGAGACAGATGATTGAGTTAGGAGACAGATGATGGCTTGAGTTAGGAGACAGATGACAGCTTGAGTTAGGAGACAGATGATAGCTTGAGTTAGGAGACAGATGATAGCTTGAGTTAGGAGACAGATGATAGCTTGAGTTAGGAGACAGATGATAGCTTATGTTAGGAGACAGATGATGGCGTGAGTTAGGAGACAGATGATGGCTTGAATTTGGAGAAGATGATAGTTTGAGTTAGGAGACAGATGATAGCTTGAGTTAGGAGATAGATGATAGCTTGAATTTGGAGCAGATGATAGCTTGAGTTAGGAGACAGATGATAGCTTGAATTTGGAGCAGATGATAGCTTGAGTTAGGAGCAGATGATAGCTTGAGTTAGGAGACAGATGATAGCTTAAGTTAGGAAACAGATGATAGCTTGAGTTAGGAGGCAGATGTTAGCTTGAGTTAGGAGACAGATGATACCTTGAGTTAGGAGGCAGATGATACCTTGAGTTAGGAGACAGATGATAGCTTAAGTTAGGAGACAGATGATAGCTTGAATTTGGAGCAGATGATAGCTTAAGTTAGGAGACAGATGATAGCTGGAGACAGCTGATAGCTGGAGTTAGAAGACAGTGATAGCTTGAATTTGGAGCAGATGATAGCTTGAGTTAGGAGACAGATGATAGCTTGAGTTAGGAGACAGATGATAGCTTAAGTTAGGATACAGATAATGCAAATAGTAATACTTCATCAAAACCTAAAATATTTTTCATTATTTTTCTATAAAAAACAAAGGTGCACTTTACTGACCCCTCCTCCTCAGTTGTAAGTAGATAAATTAACGCCGTCAATGCACTCCCTCCTCCCTAACTATCCCCCACTCTACCGCCAAATTTTCAAATTTCTATCGTAAATACATCATTTTAAAACAGGCGTTTAAAATTTTAACATTTTGAAATTTTAGCATTATATCACTTTAGTACGTAGGGGCCAGTGTTAACTCAGCTGGTAAGGCATCAGGCTTGTAATCTGTACTTCCCAGATTCGAGTCGCTCCTACATCAGATTGAGATTTATCTCCGCTAAAACTTACCCTGTGAAAAAGTACCACTCAGAGATATCTATCATCTGTCTCCTAACTTAAGCTATCATCTGTCTCCTAACTAAAGTTATAATATGTCTCGTAACTTAAGCTATCATTTGTCTCCTAACCGAAGCTATCATCTGTCTCCTGACTGAAGCTATCATCTGTTTCCTAACTGAAGCTATCATCTGTCTCCTAACTCAAGCAATGATCTATCTCCTAACTAAAGTTATATGTCTCGCAACTTAAGCTATCATCTGTGTGTGATGGACTGAGACAGAATGTGATGGAATCTCCGGAATGTGATGGACTGGACCAAATTTCGTGACCGCCGGAGGGCGATGAATTTGTCCCTTAATTACCTTCTCCCTTACTTCGGTGAAATGACAGGTTCGCGGATTGTTACATCCGTACCGACGTATGCCGCAGATTTACTGCGTCAAGTGATGTACAGAAATATGACCAACAATTAACGCACGAGAGTTATACAGGGACGACACAGTTTATTCACACTATATACAATCATGTGCTGGGGATGCTCCCGACTCCGTAGGCCTTTGCTGCTGCAAGCAATTATGCAGTGAGGTGGAGAACCGCACTCTTCGCAGATTCTCGCTTTACCGACCTCAGTCGGCAGCGCGCCAGGCTCGTAATCTGTAGTTCCCAGGTTCGAGTCCCAGCTGGGTCAGCGTTGAGATTTATCTCCGCAAAATTCCCCGCCCAGCCCACGGTCAGTAGGGGACACCGATGGGCTTGGAAAGGCCGCCGTCCGTCGGATGGGACGTTAAGCCGTGGCCCCGTGTGCGGGAGAGCCATACCCTGTGCACGTTAAAGAACACGCTGGATGGCCTTGACGGGAGGCTACCATCTGTCTCCCAACAGCTGTTCCAGTGGGTCCCCTCTCCCAACCTTCTCTGAGCCTTCGGGGTCCATGTGACCTGGCCATTTAGCCCATGGTGTGCAAAAAAGTGCCGCTCAGAGGTAAAACAACCCAACGTTAAAGAACACGCTGGATTGCCTTGACGGGAGGCTACCATCTGTCTCCCAACAGCTGTTCCAGTGGGTCCCCTCCCCCAACCTTCTTTGAGCCTTCGGGGTCCATGTGACCTGGCCATTTAGCCCATGGTGTGCAAAAAAGTGCCGCTCAGAGGTAAAACAACCCAACTCAACCGACCTCAACCTCGGCGAAAGGATTATTAACCTTTGCCTACAATGTGGTTCACACAGAATCCACAGAACTGTATCAGATTCACCAAGAATCTTGATTCTCACTTAGAATCGAACTCTCTCCTCATGGGTTTTTCTTTGAGTAAGAGAGGCGTCCTTTGATGTGTGTCCAAACGTCCTTCCCACTTGATAGCTACGCTCAAAACTTTTATTCTCACACAGAGAATCGAACCCTCTCCTAAAAGGTTTCCTTTTTGAGATAGAGCGGCGTCCCCTTGACGTGCATCAATCGTCCTTCCAGTTTGACAGTAACGCTCAGACTGTTGTTTCATTATTCGCGGCTCCGTCTCCCGCGATCACACTCGCGCCCCAGGCCAGTTTTAAAAGTCCGTAAAAGGCTTCTCGGCCACGTCAACCCTCGCAGGCTGCCAGCTCATACCCGAAAACAACATCTATGAGTCACATTCCCACAATAGCCCTTTCAAGAACACACTTAATACATAAAAATATTTACAATAACAAAAATACAATAAAATGCAACAATAAATTAGAGGGACATGACATCATCTGACTCCTAACTTAGGGTATCATCTGTCTCCTAATTCAAGGTATCACCTGTCTCCTAACTCAAGCTATCATCTGTCTCCTAATTCAAGAAATCATCTGTCTCCTAACTCAAGGTATCATCTGCCTCCTAACTCAAACTATTACATGTCTCCTAACTCAAGGTATCATTTGTCTCCTAACTCAAGGTATCATCTGCCTCCTAACTCAAGCTGTCACCTGTCTCCTAACTCAAGCTATTATCTGTCTCCTAACTCAAGGTATCATCTGACTCCTAACTTAGGTATCATCTGCCTCCTAACTCAAGGTATCATCTGCCTCCTAACTCAAGGTATCATCTGCCTCCTAACTCAAGGTATCATCTGCCTCCTAACTCAAGCTATCACCTGTCTCCTAACTCAAGGTATCACCTGCCTCCTAACTCAAGGTATCATCTGTCTCCTAACTCAAGGTATCATCTGACTCCTAACTCAAGGTATCATCTGCCTCCTAACTCAAGGTATCATCTGCCTCCTAACTCAAGCTATCACCTGTCTCCTAACTCAAGGTATCACCTGCCTCCTAACTCAAGCTATCACCTGTCTCCTAACTCAAGCTATCATCTGTCTCCTAACTCAAGGTATCATCTGCCTCCTAACTCAAGCTATCACCTGTCTCCTAACTCAAGCTATCACCTGTCTCCTAACTCAAGCTATCACCTGCCTACTAACTCAAGGTATAACCTGTCTCCTAACTCAAGGTATCATTTGTCTCCTAACTCAAGCTATCACCTGCCTCCTAACTCAAGCTATCACCTGTCTCCTAACTCAAGCTATCATCTGTCTCCTAACTCAAGGTATCATCTGCCTCCTAACTCAAGCTATCACCTGTCTCCTAACTCAAGCTATCACCTGTCTCCTAACTCAAGCTATCACCTGCCTACTAACTCAAGGTATAACCTGTCTCCTAACTCAAGGTATCATCTGTCTCCTAACTCAAGGTATCATCTGCCTCCTAACTCAAGCTATCATCTATCTCCAACAGCTGTCCAGTTGGTCTCCTTGCCCCAACTTTCTCTGAGTCCTCAGGGTCCTTGTGACCTAGTCACTTTTATCAATCCACCTTCAACCCCACGGATTCAAGTGACGCGGGATAATTGGTTTCTGGGAGACAATTATCTCAACCACTTCAAATTCTGTACTAACGATTTCAAGTGAGTAATTGCTCAGAGATCAAGTTCGCTTATTATTAATTAATTCCGTTATCCTTTGACCTAATGTGTTTATCTGCCTAGAGACAACATCTTGCATTTCCTCTCACGATTTTCAGCGATCTTCTCGTTTGAGGAGGATGAATCACTTATTGCCAGTTTGGAGAGGCTTATCAACCGACCGATAAGATGCAAATTCCAAAAGGGTAATCCTGCCTCTGTTGACTCTGGTTCAGTGATCTAAGAGCTTTGCATTGGTCATGAATTGATGAATTGAGTTGAGGAAAGTGACGATGACTGTGTTGACTTCTCTCCGTTCTTAACGAGTAATAGGCAAACATCTGCAATATCGAAACTGAAAATCATCGTACAGTCGCTCAAAAAAAGTATCCGAACACTATGGTCGATTGCAGAATTCGAAAAAAATATCTGGCAACGATTTTTTTAGAAATTAGTGATCTGGCAACCCTTCGTGTCACGTGATTACAGAATTCAGGAAAAATATCTGGAGCGTGTACAGCAACTGTACACGCTCCAGTTACCGTTCACAGCAAACTGGAGCGTGTGCAGTAACTGCACATCCTCCAGTTTGCTGTGAACGGTAACTGCACACGCTCAATATTTCCGTGAGTGGGCCCACACGATCCAGGTCTTTGTGAGCTCACACGATCCAGTGTGCTGTGAACATTAACCGCAACCGCTCCAGTTTGCTGTGAACGGTAATTGCACACGCTCCATTCTCATTGCATTATATATTCATACGCATTATATATATTAAAAATATCCGAACGCTATGTTTGATTACAGAATTCAGAAAAAATATCTGGCAACGATTTTTTTAGAAATTAGTGATCTGGCAACCTTCGTGTCACGTGACACGAAGGTTGCCAGATCACTAATTTGTAAAAAAAATCGATGCCAGATATTTTTTCTGAATTCTGCAATCAACCATAGTGTTCGGATACTTTTTTGAGCGACTGTACAGATACCAGGTTCTCTGATTATTTTTCTCAGTGTTGTTAAGGCCAACACATAGTGCTTCATGATGTGTATTTATAATGAATATCTCTAATCGTATTAATAGTCAGTACAACCACAAAATGCAAATCTATTTTCCTTCTCACAATCCCTTATATATTACGTAAATACAGCCTATTAATGAATTTAAAAAAAAAAAGGCACCGCCAAACGACGCGTCTCCCGTTTTCGCATTAAACCACGAAAATATTATCTTTCCAGCAATTTTCATATCTTTCACTTTCTCACATTTTTATTCAACAGATCACGTGCTTACGTTCTTAATCACCATTCATCCCATCTCACCGCATTCCTTTAATTGGGACCGCAAGTCTGAGACTTCGTAAATAAGAATTTCTCCTATCTGGAATGCACTGAAAACATTCCTAGGAATCCAATAAATACGGGGAACGCCGAGCCCAGTGGCTTGTTTCCCACATCGCTTCGGTAGCCTGCCGATAGAAGCATTTCTTCTCCACCGCTGAATTAGTGCGAATTAAAAAAGAGATAAAATCCCCCCCCTCCCATATTTGCAAGCGTCTGAGAGCGAGTTAATAATAAGAGCAGAGCCACCAATTGTATGCCACTGCTTTTGGATGGCTCTGGAATTAATAAGTAGCGACAATTGATAACCATTTTAGGAGAGACTTTTATCTCCGGCTAATAAAGTGCAATTTTCTCATGAGGAAAATTGCTTTCTGTAGAACTGAAAACTTTCGTGTTTAGAGGAACACGCAACTGGGTATTTCAATTTCATTCTACTCATGGAAATGGGGCGGGGGTGGCTCAGTCGGTAGCACGCCAGGCTCGTAATCTGTAGTTCCAGGTTCGAGTCCCAGCTGGGTCAGCGTTGAGATTTATCTCCGCAAAAATCTTCGCCCTGCCCACGGTAAGTAGGGGACACCGATGGGCTTGGTAAAGGCCGCCGTCCGTCGGATGGGACGTTAAGCCTCGGCCCCGTGTGCGGGAGAACACGTTAAACGTCCCTGTGCACGTTAAAGAACACTCTGGATGGCCTTAACGGGAGGCTACCATCTGTCTCCCAACAGCTGTTCCAGTGGGTCCCCTCCCCCAACCTTCTCTGAGCCTTCGGGGTCCATGTGACCTGGCCATTTAGCCCATGATGTGCAAAAAAGTGCCGCTCAGAGGTAAAACAACCCAACTCCACCGCTGAATTAGTGCGAATTAAAGAAGAGATAAAATCCCCCCCCACCTATTTGCTCGCGTCTGAGAACGAGTGAATAATAAGAGCAGAGCCACCAATTGTATGCCCCTGCTTTTGGATGACTCTGGAATTAATAAGTAGCGGGAATTGATAACCCTTGTAGAGGAGAGACTTTTATCTCCGGCTAATAAAGTGCAATTTTCTCATGAGGAAAATTGCTTTCTGTAGAACTGAAAACTTTCCTGTTTAGAGGAACACGCAACTGGGTATTTCAATTTCATTCTACTCATGGAAACTAGTTTAACAACAACAGCTATTTATCAGCAGTCGCTATTGTTAGCAGCTGTATTAACAATACCCAACGGTAAAAGATTTCCCAAAGTTTTTTTTTTCCTTGTTTTACTCTGGTATAGATGCCTATTCTGAAAATGACATCGGTATGTTCTTTATATTGTAATGATATTTGTAAGGACTAAATCACAGATGGGTTCTAATTAGTTTCTTAATTAACATACATTCGTCATTGAAAGAAGAGTGTTGTTCAGTGTACAGTCGCTCAAAAAAGCATCCGAACGCTATGTTTGATTACAGAATTCAGAAAAAAATATCTGGCAACGATTTTTTTAGAAATTAGTGATCTGGCAACCTTCGTGTCAACGTGACACGAAGGTTGCTAGATCACTGTTTCCTAAAATAGTGTTCGGATACTTTTTTGAGCGACTGTAGGTGGTCATATTATTTTGATACTAGATCGTGTGGGCTCACTCACGGAAATATTGAGAGATCGTGTGAGCTCACTCACGGAAATATTGATCACAGCAAACTGGAGCGTGTGCAGTAACTGCACACGCTCCAGTTTGCTGTGAATGGTAACTAGAGCGTGTACAGTTGCTGTACACGCTGCAGATATTTTTCCTGAATTCTGTAATCACGTGACACGAAGGTTGCCAGATCACCGATTTCTAAAAAAAATAGTTGCCAAATATTTTTTCTGAATTCTGTAATCAACCATAGTGTTCGGATACTTTTTTCAGCGACTGTAGGTGGTCATATTATTTTGATACTAGATCGTGTGGGCTCACTCACGGAAATATTGAGCGTGTGCAGTTACCGTTCGCAGCAAACTGGAGCGTGTGCAGTAACTGCACACGCTCCAGTTTGCTGTGAATGGTAACTAGAGCGTGTACAGTTGCTGTACACGCTGCAGATATTTTTCCTGAATTCTGTAATCACGTGACACGAAGGTTGCCAGATCACCAATTTCTAAAAAAATCGTTGCCAGATATTTTTTCTGAATTCTGTAAACAACCATAGTGTTCGGATATTTTTTTTGAGCGACTGTACTAGTGGAATTTGTGTTTACATGAGATTTATAAAACCTAGAAGATATTTTTTTAATTCTTCCTTGGACTCTGGTGGGATTTTCTCAGCCGCAGCGCACCAGGCTTGTAATCTGCAGTTCCCAGGTTCGAGTCCCAACTCTGTCTAGCTCTCAGAATTATTTCCGTAAATCTTCGCCCTGCCTTCGGTGAGAAAGAGGATATCCACGGGCTTGGAAAAGTCGTCCGTCGGATGAGATTTAAAGCCGCTTTCTCCTGTGCAGTATAGAGCTGGGTTGGGTTGAGCGGCACTTTTTTTGCACACCATGGACTAAATGACCAGGTCACAAGGACCCCGAAGGCTCAGAGCAGGTTGTGGGAGAGGACCCACTGGAACAGCTATTGGGAGACAGATTGTAGCGTCCCGTCAAGGCCATCCAGTGTGTTCTTTAACGTTGGGTTGTTTTACCTCTGAGCGGCACTTTTTTGCACACCATGGGCTAAATGGTCAGGTCACAAGGACCCCAGAGGTTCAGAGAAGGTTGGGGGAGGGGACCCACTGGGACAGCTGTTGGAAGACAGATGGTAGCGTCCCGTCAAGGCCATCCAGCGTGTTCTTTAACGTGCACAGGGTATGGCTCTCCCGCACATGGGGCCACGGCTTAACGTCCCATCTGATGAACAGCGGCCTTTCCAAGCCAATCGGTGTCACCTACTGACCGTGGGCAGGGCGGGGAATTTTGGAGAGATCTTAACGCCGATCCAGCTGGGACTCGAACCTGGAAACTACAGATTACGAGCCTGGCGCGCTATCGACTGCGCCATCCCCGCTCCGTATAGAGCTGGATCATGTGCACGTTAAATAACACGCTGGATGGCATTGACATTCATCTAATCTTTTCTGAGCCCTTGGGGTCTCTGGGACCTGGCCATTTAGACCATTGTGTACCAAAAACGTGCCGCTCAGAGGTAAAACAACCCAACTTTTGTTCTCTGTGTGGTAATCAAACACACAAAAAAATGTTGAATTAAAGATATTTCCAAAAGAAAATTTATTCAAAGGTTGTTAGCATAAATACATTTTTATAAGATGTGCAAAAATATACTTTGCAAATGATCAAAGTTTAGCAAAGTCTAACCAATATATCAGTGTATGGGCATCTGATAAGTCCATATACTTTGGTAAGAGTTTGATTTTCTTCGGTCATTTGTAAAGTTCTGCTAATTTGCAATTTAAAACAGATACAGATTTAATAAGATAGTCAGAGGAAACTTCTTATCGACTTCGTATCATTAACAAGAAATGTTTCGACGCTCTCTCTATATTTTTTCTTATTCAATTTGAATCTCTTTACATCGGCGCAAATACCTCTCCGAACCAAAATAACTTTTACGTATAAATTAGAAAAAGTAGGTTGGGCGTTTTACCTCTGAGCTGCCCTTTTAAGCATACAATGGGCTAAATGGTAAGGTCACAAACATCCAAAAGGTGGAGTAGGTTGCAGCAAGGGAATGAATCTACTGCACAGATATTATGGGACATATTGGAAGCCTCCCGTCAAGGCTACCCAGTGTGTTCTTTAACTTGAACAGGGTATGGCTCTCCTGCACACGGGGCCACGGCTTTACTTCCCATCCAACGGACGACTGCCTTTCCAAGCCCATCGGTGTCCCCTACTGACCGAGGACATGATGAAGATTTACCGGAGATAAATCTGAACGCTTGCCAGATGACACTCGAACTTGGGAAGTGAATATTACAAGCCAACCTTCCCCCCCCCCCCCGCTATGGCCAAGTGTGTAACACAGTAATGCCCTGTGTATGTTAAGGAACACGCTAGATTGTGTTGTGTTGTTTTACCTCTGAGAGGCACTTTTTTGCACACCATGGGCCAAATGGCCAGGTGACATGGACCCCGAAGGCTCAGAGAAGGTTGGGGGAGGGGACCCACTGGAACAGCTGTTGGGAGACAGATGGTAGCCTCCCGTCAAGGCCATCCAGCGTGTTCTTTAACGTGCACAGAGTATGACTCTCCCGCACACGGGACCACGGCTTAACGTCCCATCCGACGGACGGCGACCTTTTCAAGCCCATCGGTGTCCCCTACTGACCGTGGGCAGGGCGGGGAGTTTTTCGGAGATAATCTCAACGCTGACCCAGCTGGGACTCGAACCTGGGAACTACAGATTACGAGCCTGGCGCGCTACCGACTGAGCCACCCCAACCCCCGCCCCCACTCTAGATTGCCTTGACGGGAGATTTCAATCTATCTCAGCTGTTAATAGCTGTACGGTGGATCCCCTTCTCCCCCCCCCAAGGGTCCCAAGGTTCACAAGGACCCCCAAGGTTTACAAGGACCCCCAAGGTTCACAAGGATCCCAAGAGAGGTCACAAGGACCCTCTCTTGGGATCCTTGTGACCTGGCCATTTAGCTTGTTGTATACAGTGCCGCTTAATGAAACAAAAACTCAAAACCCTCAATACTAGTATCGAATCCGACTCCAATTGATGTTCGTTTGTCATTTCTGTAATTTTTGATGAAAATTGCATTAAACATCGATTTTTTTTTTCTCCTGTTATATTTCTCATCTCGATATCAATTCTAAACGTAAAAATACTGAAAACAGAATTGTCCTAACAACTTTTTTTTGTTTTAATATTTTCGATACTCAGAATGTTTTTCTTGGGGGTCGCGCACCCCTAGTTGCTAGATAAAAAAATAAATAAATACCCCCTCAAGCAGCTGCTTGCCACAGAGGTCTGACAGGAGCCTGTCAGTTTATATGCCAAAGTGGAAGATCTGAGAGGATGGCAGGACCTCAGCAGAAAAATGACACACACATCCATGCCTAAATCCGGGGCTCGAACCCAGGTCCCTTAGATCAGTAGCCAAGCGTGCTAACCACTCGGCCACGGGACGGCTAGTTGCTAGAACCTTACATTAACCGAAGGCTCAGCGTTTTCTCCACATCGCTACCCGGCGTTTTCTCGATATGGTTCCTACCCTCCTACCCAGCGTTTTCTGATGTGAACTCTCCAAGACTTTGTGACACATATTGCTCAAGAGCATCCTTCTATTTCTAAGGAGAAACGCTTAGATGACGGATTTGTTCACGTCTCCTCTCGCTGATATTGTTGGTTGATGCTAATGGTAAAAAATACGAGTTCTGCGTCAAGTTTTTGAGCACGCCCTTACCCGAAGTTACTGAACCTGCTTTCGAACCATTTCGACAACTATTGAGCCTGATTTCAGGAAAAATATTTCTGCGACTCATCATAAGACATATAGAGGGAAATGCATATCGCTAGTTATTATTTTTATTGTTAATTATAATCATTTAATGACAAAATTAAAATGTTAAAGCTATTTTAATTGGGTTGGGTTGTTTTACCTCTGAGCGGCACTTTTTTGCACACCATGGGCTAAATAGCCAGGTCACACGGACCCCGAAGGCTCAGAGAAGGTTGGGGGAGGGGACCCACTGGAACAGCTGTTGGGAGACAGATGGTAGCCTCCCGTCAATGCCATCCATCGTGTTCTTTAACGTGCACAGGGTATGGCTCTCCCGCACACGGGACCACGGCTTAACGTCCCATCCGACGGACGGCGGCCTTTCCAAGCCCATTGGTGTCCCCTACTGACCGTGGGCAGGGCGGGGAATTTTGCGGAGATAAATCTCAACGCTGACCCAGCTGGGACTCGAACCTGGGAACTACAGATTACGAGCCTGGCGCGCTACCGACTGAGCCACCCCCGCCCCATTTCGATAACTATTGAACCCGATTTCAGGAAAAATATTTCTGCGACTCATCATAAGACATTAATCATTTAATGACAAAATTAAAATGTTAAAGCTATTTGGGAACGAAATATGCGAGAAATACTAGTAGAAACTGAAAGTTCATGGATAACATCGTTAGGAATACCAAGGGCCACTCATTTATTTAAAGACAGAGAATGTTGCTCGTATTTTCTGTCCTTAATGAATGAATAGCACTTTGCAGAATACATCGAAGACATTATGCCACCTGCCTAATATGATGTTGGTTTCCAAGTGCCACCAAAACAGCTCTTACCCGGCGAGGCAGGGTTGGGTTGTTTTACCTCTGAGCGGCACTTTTTTTGCACACCGTGGGCTAAATGGCCAGGTCACATGGACCCCGAAGGCTCAGAGAAGGTTGGGGGAGGGGACCCACTGGAACAGCTGTTGGGAGACAGATGGTAGCCTCCCGTCAAGGCCATCCAGCGTGTTCTTTAACGTGCACAGGGTATGGTTCTCCTGCACACGGGGCCACGGCTTAACGTCCCATCCGACGGACGGCGGCCTTTCCAAGCCCATCGGTGTCCCCTACTTACCGTGGGCAGGGCGGGGAATTTTTGCGGAGATAAATCTTAACGCTGACCCAGCTGGGACTCGAACCTGGGAACTACAGATTACGAGCCTGGCGCGCTACCGACTGAGCCACCCCCGCCCCCTAACCTAGGGCAAGGGAAATATTTTTCAGAGATACATCTCAACTCTGGCCTGGTTGGTACAGGAATCTGGGAACTGCAGATTATGATCCTGGGGCGCTAACGATTGGGCCTATCCCTCCCCCTCTCCTCGCCCCATAAATTTCCAGTATTGAGAATGACTCACGAAATTGCTTTTGTGACCTAATCATTGGTTATTTATATAGTTAATCATTTTTTTCCCAGAAAATAAATATATATAGCTTTCCAATAAGCACACTAAGTTAAACGGCCAGCACGATTTTTCAGTCTGAATGTTGTGAACTTCTATTAAAACTTTCCTGCTTCAAAATGCAATCGATAATGTGTTCGGATTTCCACTTGTGCCACATGCGATGGCGGCGATCCGGCAACTTCCTCTTTTCTTTTTAGAGATCGACTGAATCACATAAATTTGAGGAAAGAAAAGAAACTAACCTGTCTATTACTGAACGAAAAATAATGATGCTGTCAGATACAGGTCGTATTATTTTCGGTATTTTTTCTCAGCTACCAGAAAATGGACTTCGAGTATGGAAGAAGGAATGCAATTACAAAAAAAGAACTTTTCTTTCCTAAAACTTTTTGGGTCGGTTTGAGTCACAAGGGAGATGGAAAATTTTTCTAATGCACTTACAGGAGTTTATCAAAATAATGGAAACGCGTACTGTTTGTGGAGAACATTTCATTAATAAGCTGTAGGCCCACCTCGGGTGTTCAGAACAGACGCAATTCGACGTGGAATAGACTTATACAAGTCATGTACATATGGTAATACAAACCGAAGAGTCAAAATATTCTGATCACCTGCCTACTTGGGTTGGGTTGGGTTATTTTACCTCTGAGCGGCACTTTTTTGCACACCATGGGCTAAATGGCCAGGTCACAAGGACCCCGAAGGCTCAGAGAAGGTTAGGAGAGGGACCCCCTGGAACAGCCGTTGGGAGATTGATGGTAGCCTCCCGTCAAGGCCATCCAGCGTGTTCTTTAACGTTGGGTTGTTTTACCTCTGAGCGGCATTTTTTTGCACACCATGGGCTAAATGGCCAGGTCACATGGATCCCGAAGGCTCAGAGAAGGTTGGGGGAGGGGACCCACTGGAACAGCTGTTGGGAGACAGATGGTAGCCTCCCGTCAAAGTCATCCAGCGTGTTCTTTAATGTGCACAGGGTATGGCTCTCCCGCACACGAGGTTAAGCTACGGCTTAACGTCCCATCCGACGGACGGCGGTCTTTCCAAGCCCATCGGTGTCCCCTACTGACCGTGGCAGGGCGAGGAGTTTTGCGGAGATAAGTCTCAACGCTGACATAGCTGGGACTTGAACCTGGGAACTGCAGATTACGAGCCTGGCGCGCTACCGACTGAGGCACCCCCGCCCCACTCCAATTGGCAGCGTCAATAGAAACTGAACTCCACAGTTCCTCGTTGCTGCCCATAGTCAGTAAGGGACATCAATGGGCTTGGAAAGGCCACCATCCGTCGGATGGGACATTAAGCTGTGGTCCCATGTGTGGGAGAGCCGTATCCTGTGCGCGTTAAAGAACATGCTGGATGGCCTTGACGGAAGGCTTCCATCTGGTTCCTAACACCTATCCAGTGAGCCACCTTCTCCCAGTCTTCTCCGAGCCTTTGGGGTCTTTATGACCTGGCAATTAAACCCATTGTGCGCAAGAAAACTGCCACTCAGAGATAAAAAACCTAATCCTTGTGCTTCAAAATTTTCGCAGAGTTTCTTAGAGATAATGGGAAAGGTGGCAACAACCATTGCATCAAAGTAATGGCTGATAAAGGATGATGCAATGTTGACTGATTCCCTGATTGTTCTGGTGCTTGAACAAAATTTTCTCTCCTGCTGTTACTCCAGTTTGTTCAAGTGCTGACACTCCCTACTCACAGTGAGTACATAGTTCGTTAGCTCACAATGGAAACTTGTTACCTATCGTAATGAACCTTGCAAGAGAATTGTTATAGATCGATAAATTCTAATCTGATGTGGAGCGCGGTGGGGTAAGAGAGGGGGAGGGTCACTCCCCGAATTGTTGCTGGTTCTGTCTGGTGCTTTTCCGAGTTGAAGCCTTTGTGTGTTGACATTTACGATTACGCGAGAATGGGCTATTTCCTGCTCTCTCATGATCTGCCTCTTGACAAGAGTGGGATCGATTTCCTTTATAAGCAGATGGAAGACCTTTTCTGATGCGTCGGAATTGCGCCCTTAACATCACAAATTGTTTTGGGATTAGACGATGCGGAAAGGGACGATGTCCAGTTGATTTCAGTTCTGTTAATGAGAGATGTGCAGTTTTTTTTTCTATTAAGTTTAAACTTAATAATTTATGTTTTTTTTTTACTCCTCATCTTTACACAATTCCCTGGTCTTCTTCTTCTGCCTCCTTCCCATATTTCAACATTTTGTGTCTTTTTCCTATTTCTCATCTTTCCTTGTCTTCCTCTTTCTCGTTCCTCCTGATCTTTCCACATCTTCCATGGTCTTTTTCCTCCTCCTCCTAATCTTTCCACATCTTCTTCAATCTTTCTCTTCTGCATCCTCCTCCTCCTGATCTTTCCACATCTTCTTCAATCTTTCTCTTCTGCATCCTCCTCATCTACACACATCTTCTTCAATCTTTCTCTTCTGCATCCTCCTCATCTACACACATCTTCTTCAATCTTTCTCTTCTGCATCCTCCTTATCTACACACATCTTCCCTTTCATACTCCCCATATTTATGCATCTTCCTCGTTCATCTTCTCCCAGAAGATTTAAACTTCCATATTTTTTTCAGGCAGTCTTCTATCATCCCTCCTATTCAAATACAAATGCGATTAAGAATTTCATCCTTCCTATTCAAATACAATTGCTTATTAAGGCGAGCGAATTCGATCGGTCGTAGCTCGGATTCGGGATTTGAATTCGAAAGACGAAGTTAATGATTTTGTTTTTTCCCCACATAAATGAAATATATTCCTTTGATAGGAATGCCAGAAATTGCAAAGATATTTTTGGTGTTTTTTAATATCGTTCGAAAGGTTAACGTTTAAGGCATTATAAATAAAAAATAAATACCCCCTCAAGCAGCTGCTTGCCACAGAGGTCTGACAGGAGCCTGTCAGTTTATATGCCACAGTAGATGATCTGAGAGGAGGGCAGGACCTCAGCAGAAAAACGACACACACATCCATGCCTAATCCGGGACTCGAACCCAGGTCCCTTAGATCAGTAGCCAAGCGTGCTAACCACTCGGCCACGGGACGGCTTAAGGCATTATAGAGCAGTCAAAATGGGTTTCTGGAGATGTGCTCACAAAAAAAATAAGAGGTGAGTAATGAAGAAATTATGCGAATAGATTAAGATATTGGAGAGAGTGTAGAAAAAAGGAAACTGAGATCGCATTTGTATACGAATAGGAGGGATGATAGAAGCCTAAAACAATATGGAAGTTTAAATCTTCTGGGAAAAGAAGATGATCGAGGAAGATGTGTAGATATGGGGAGTAGGAAAAGGAAGATGTGTGTAGATGAGGAGGATGCAGAAGAGGAAGATTAAAGAAGATGTGGAAAGATTAGGAGGAGGAGGAAAAAGACCATGGAAGATGTGGAAAGATGAGGAGGAATGTGAAAGAGGAAGAGAAGGAAAGATGAGAAATAGGAGAAAGACGCAAAATGTTGAAAAATGGGAAGGAGGCAGAAGAGGAAGACCACGGAAATTTTGTGATATGTAAAATGAGGATGAGGAAGAAGAAGACCAAGGAAGGTGTGGAAAAATGAGGAGGAAGGAGAAAGAAGACGAGGAAAGATGAAATATAGGAAGATGATCGAAAGATGGGAAGCAGGGCGAAGCGGAAGACAAAGGATGATGTGTTAAGATGAGAAAGAGGAGGCAGAAAAAGAAGACCAAGGAAGATTTTTGTAGATGAGAAGGAAAAAGAGGGAGAGAAAGAAAGATGCATGACAATGAGGAGGGGGCAGAAGAGGAAGACAAAGAAGATGTGTGAAGATGAGGAGGAGGCAGAAGAAGAAGACAAAGGAAGATGAATAAGAAGGAGAAGGAAGCAGTACAAGAACAAGGAAGATGAGGAAAGATAGTGAAGATGATGAAAGATAGTGAAGAAGATACATAAAACCAAATTAAGCAATTTTTTACTAGAAAGAAATATAATATCAAATGAAGAATTCAGTGTAATTCCAAATTAAGAAAGCAACATTGAATTTAGTAATTTTATTGAAGAAATTGGTACGAAAATATAAAGTTTTTCCTTAAATTTACCGAAAAGCATACGACTGTCTTACTACTAATTACATTAAGAATTTCTGTTCTCCATGCATTGCTTCGTAAGTTCAATTCCGATGAAACTCTCTCTGCTAATCCGATTATACATATATTTTAATGAAAAAAAACAAACTAAAAATCTCAGACCTGTATTTTTCGTCATAGACTTTCAAAAATAACCATCTGTAATAATAAAAAAAAAAGCTCAGCTTTTATCTTTTTCGTCATTTAACTTCAAGAACGATAACGTCAACTATTTCTTGACAATCGTAAAGAGCTTAAAAACCTTTCAGCGAAAAAAAAAGAGTTTTATTTTCGGCCTCTCTATGGGAATTCCAACCATTAAAGAGCTCGTTGCTATGGTAACCACATTCTCGGGTGAAGTGTGCATCTCGCCAGTGAAAAGCGCATTGGAACGAGGCTAGAATTTCGGTAAAAATCACATTTCAGTTTGGAAAAAAATCATTCGCTTTCCTCCAAAGCGTTGCTTCGCTCTAGTTGCGTGCATTGCGGTGACAATTATTTGTTTTGCATTTCAATCGATGGTTCCAAAATGCTATTGACTGATCAATAATAAAAATAATGGTCGTTTATTTCTTTTGTTTTCGTGTAGCGTATAAAGCCTACGTAAAAGTGGGGCGGGGGTGGCTCAGTCGGTAGCGCGCCAGGCTCGTAATCTGTAGTTCCCAGGTTCGAGTCCCAGCTGGTCAGCGTTGAGATTTATCTCCGCAAAATTCCCCGCCCTGCCCACGGTCAGTAGGGGACACCGATGGGCTTGGAAAGGCCGCCGTCCGTCGGATGGGACGTTAAGCCGTGGCCCCGTGTGCGGGAGAGCCATACCCTGTGCACGTTAAAGAACACGCTGGCTGGCCTTGACGGGAGACTACCATCTGTCTCCCAACAGCTATTCCAGTGGGTCCCCTCCCACAACCTTCTCTGAGCCTTCGGAGTCCATGTGACCTGGCCATTTAGCCCATGGTGTGCAAAAAAGTGCCGCTCAGAGGTAAAACAACCCAACCTACGTAAAAGTCTGTAAATCGCCATCTGTGTCGTAGTCTTTAACGAACCTTCCAGGGCAGTGGTTCTCAACCTTTTATGCTTCACGTACAGTCGCTCAAAAAAGTATCCGAACACTATGGTTGGTTACAGAATTCAGAAAAAATATCTGGCAACTATTTCTTTTAGAAATTAGTGATCTGGCAACCTTCGTGTCACGTGACACGAAGGTAGCCAATAGGACATTTTTTTTTTCGTGCTAGTACGGTTGTATGTGTTGTTTTTCTGCTGAGGCCTGCCATCCTCTGAGATCTTCTACTTTGGCATATAAACTGACAGGCTCCTGTCAGACCTCTGTGGCAAGCAGCTGCTTGAGGGGGTATTTATTTGTTTTTTTATTTTTTACAATAATATTGATCTGATGGCCGATAAGACACTTTTCTGCTAGTAATATTTGTCTGCTAGCCGAAAAGACACTTTTCTACTAGTAATATTGATCTGCTAGCCGATAAGACGCTTTTCTGCTAGTAATATTGATCTGCTAGCCGATAAGACGCTTTTCTGCTAGTAATATTGATCTGATAGCCGATAAGACGCTTTTCTGCTAGTAATATTGATCTGATAGCCGATAAGACACTTTTCTGCTAGTAATATTGATCTGCTACTCGATAACACACTTTTTCCTGCTAGTAATATTGATCTGCTAGCTGATAAGACACTTTTTCTTCCAGTAATATTGTCCCATGGCCGAGTGGTTAGCGCGCTTGGCTACTGATCTAAGGGACCTGGGTTCAAGCCCCGGGTAAGGCATGGCTGTTTGTGTCGTTTTTCTGCTGAGGTCCTGCCATCCTCTCAGACCTTCTACTGTGGCATATAAACTGACAGGCTCCTGTCAGACCTCTGTGGCAAGTAGCTGCTTGAGGGGGTATTTATTTTTTTTTAAGAAAGAGCTCAACCAGGTCCGAGATACAAGAGCGCTCTCTCAGGTCCGCATTAACTCCAATCTCAATCCGTCAACTTTCTCCCGTTTTCAAGTTGAAAACCTTCATGATTATGAATCTTACAATCTGCACAATATTGAAGAAGTGTCTGAGGAACCACTTCACACAGCTGAATTGTTTAATAATTAACTTTTGCATGGACTTCATTCTTTTAATTCTCAAAAACGAAAACGCCAATTGTTGGAAATGAAAAAGGCTGTTGTCTCTGACATAACTGAAAAAATGTTGTCACGTCCTTCCACTTCTAAGGAAATTTCTACATCTGGAAAAATTGCTTCACAGAAACGTAATGATATTTTGAACTCCCCATCCTATGCTAATACCCCTCAAGCAGCTGCTTGCCACAGAGGTCTGACAGGAGCCTGTCAGTTTATATGCCATAGTAGGTCTGTGAGGATGGCAGGCCCTCAGCAGAAAAACGACACAAACATCCATGCCTTACCCGGGGCTCGAACCCAGGTCCCTTAGATCAGTAGCCAAGCGCGCTAACCACTCGGCCATGGATCACAAAAAAAAAAAAAAAAAAAAAGTAGAAGTGTGCAAACCAATAAAATCAAACACACACTATCTCCAAACACAATTGCAAAGGACTGTCAACCTTCCTATCGACCTAGTTTTGCACTTACTCAAATTCATATGCTCCACTGAAGAAGTATACAAACTAATTATGGACATATTACTTCATTTCAAAAAATTCATTTTGAAAAAAAATTTTGTTTCAAAACGTAATAAAACAAATCTCCTACAATGAAATTGTAAGGGTTTAATTTCTAAAAGAGAGGAAGTCATCTTATTCTCAAAATATCATAATGTAAACATATTTGCACTTCAAGAAATTAAAACAAAAAAACATATTTCCATTCCCAATTTTATTTCTTACTTTCAATTTTCTCCACACAGTGGTTGTGGAGTAGGTTTTTTAATTCATCAAAAAATTAATCACAAAATTATTCCTCTTAATTATGATATACATTACTTAGAACTTTTGGCCATTCAAACTTTTTCAATTAATGACTTTACCTTTACTGTCTTAAACATTTATAATCCTGGCTTAGCTATAACTGAAAAATTTTTTAATGATATTTTTTCTCAACTTTTTGAACCTTTAATAATCGTAGGTGATTTTTACTCAATCATGCCCTTTGGCATTCCTATACTACTAATCCTGCTGGAGTACAGTCGCTCAAAAAAGTATCCGAACACTGGGGTTGATTACAGAATTCAGAAAAAATATCTGGCAACGATTTTTTTTAGAAATTAGTGATCTGGCAACCTTCGTGTCACGTGATTACAGAATTCAGGAAAAATATCTGGAGCGTGTACAGCAACTGTACACGCTCCAGTTACCGTTCACAGCAAACTGGAGCGTGTGCAGTTACTGCACACGCTCCAGTTTGCAACTTAGAAGTTAGTGATCTGGCAACCTTCGTGTCACGTGACACGAAGGTTGCCAGATCACTAACTTCTAAAAAAATCGTTGCCAGATATTTTTTTCTGAATTCTGCAATCAACCACAGTGTTCGGATACTATTTTGAGCGACTGTACATTTAAGTAAATTTATTTCAAACTCTAATCTAATTTCATTAAATAATAAGGAAACTACTCATGAAAATTTAGCCAATAATCAATCCATAATTGATCTCACTTTAATTTCACCAGAACTTTTTGAGAAATTTAAATGGTCACTATTTCCTGATACAAGGGGCAGTGACTATCACCCTATCCTTTTAGCTTCAAGACTTTACTTAAAATTTAATCAACAAATCTTTTTAAATGATTGGATCTCTTCCAATAAAATTCTTGAAAATATTCAACCTCCTTCTGATAACCTTAATTATGATGATTTTTTTAACTTCATTGAAGAGTATACGGATTCTGCATATAAAACAATTGTAAATAAAATTCCAAAACTTAAACATAAATTTTGGTATATGAATAGACTTGTGGCTATTTGTAAGAAAGCCGAAAATAAATCTAAAAGATCGAAAACCTTTCAAGACATAAATAATTTTAAAAAAAATTAAAGCAGAAGTAAGAAAAAAATTAAAAAAATTAAAAGCATCCTATCGGGAGGATTGGAAAGAATTTACATCTCAATTGACAACTTTTTCTCCAGGACAAAATATTTGGAAGTTTTTTAAAAGTATATTCAAAGAAACAAGACTTACCCTTAGCACAATATGCTATACAACACAAAATTACCATAGCTCAAACTACTGATAGTTTTGCACAAAATTAAAAAATTGTTCAACCAACTGCCTCATTAGATATCAAACAAAAAACCTTCTTAAAACAACAGATAAATAAATCCAAAATTGTAAATACTGAGGTCAGTTTACCACTTACATTCTCAGAACTTGATAGAGCAATCAATAGACTTAATCTAAAATCTGCTCCAGGAGCAGATCAGATTCTTAATAAATTTTTTAAAAACCTTCCATTCTTATGGAAGAAAAAACTTTTAGATATTTTTAATCAAATCTGGATTTCACATGAAATTCTTCCTTCATGGGAAGAAATCATTATTATTTTTATACAGAAACCAGGTAAAATTCCAACAGATTTTAACTCTTATCGTCCAATCTCCTTATTGTCTAATACTTTAAAACTTTTTGAAAAAATTATCTTTAAAAGACTAAATTGGAAATTAGAATCAAAAAATTTATTACCAAAAATTTTTTTCTGATTCAGAAAGAACCGTTCCTCTAAAGAATGCATTTCTTTATTACTTTCAGATATTTTCTCTGCCAACAAAAATAAAAAAACCTTACCTGCTGTTTCGTTAGACTTGTCCCAAGCTTTTGACACTGTGTCAATTGACCACTTAGTTTTAAAATTATTTAAAGCTAAAATTGATCACAATTTAATTTTATTCCTCTTTTATTATTTAAAAAATAGAAAATTAAGAGTTAAATTAAATTCTTTTGTTTCCCAAAAATATAATATTACACAGGGCCTAGCCCAAGGACCCACATTTTCACCTATTTTATTCAACTTTTATTTACATGATATTAAAAACATTTTTGATCGAAATTTTACTGGTTATGCAGATAACCTTACCTTTTCGACATCTGATAAAAATGAATTCCCCGCCCTGCCCACGGTCAGTAGGGAACACCGATGGGCTGGGAAAGACCGCCGTCCGTCGGATGGGACTTAAGCCATGGTCCCCGTGTTCGGGAGAGCCATACCCTGTGCACGTTAAAGAACACGCTGGATGGCCTTGACGGGAGGCTACCATCTGTTTCCCAACAGCTGCTCCAGTGGGTCTCCTCCCCCAACCTTCTCTGAGCCTTCGGGGTCCATGTGACCTGGCCATTTAGCCCATGGTGTGCAAAAAAGTGCCGCTCAGAGGTAAAACAACCCAACCCAACACTCGGCGGAAACAGCTTTTCCACCATTCGAAATTAGACATTTAATCTTAATTTTAAAATATTATGTGACACTTCACCTTAAACTTTCTGATCATTATTTTTACTTAAAATATAAAAGATTACCTTTCTATAAGTTAATTAAGGAAAACCCATTATTAACTGAATATTTTAAAAAAATTTCCAAAAGATGATCTTCGAGGAGACACACCAGATCTCCTTGCTGACTGGTGTTTTCACTCAATGAATTTTATTCTGATATCCCGTTATTAAACTCAAAGCTTAACTCATCTTTTGAGGCTATTACACAATTATTTTATAATTTTAAAAATGAAAAATTTAATAATTTTTTGAAATATTCACAGATGGGTCTCTTTTTCAAGAAACTGGGTCAGCCACTGCAGCTGTTTGTATTCCCTCAACTAATCATTCTAGGACATTTAAACTTCCAAATTTTACTCCAATCCTACACGCAGAAATTTTTTTAGTTATTGCTGCCTTTAAATGGCTTTTGGATAATGTAAAAAACAGACAAATTGTTATTTTTATTCACTCTAAGGGAGCCATTCTTTCTTTAATGCAAGAACCTTTATATTCTTCCTATAACTATTATATTAGTATCATGCTGAAACTAAATACTTAAAACTTTAATGTTAATAATAATATCATTAATTTATGTTGGATTCCAGGTCAATCTGGTATCAAAAAAAATGAGGAAGTTGATAGAATCGCTAAAACTGCACATTTTTTTACTACGATTACTCCTATTCATAATTTTTTATTTTAACTAAAAAAAAATCTTAAAATCTTGGAATTTACTCTTACAGAAAGAAATTTTCAATTGCAGTCTTTTTTTAAACCAAATTTCAGATATAATTTATCAAAAAATATTAACTACATTTTAAAATTACCTTTTTCTAGACAAGAATTTAAAATTATTCTACGATTAAGAACTGATACAATCTTATTAAATAAATCAAAATTCTATTTAAAGATCAGTAATTCTCCAAATTGCATAACTTGTAATTTAATTGAAAATTCTACTCATATCTTATTGAACTGTGCTAAATTTACCTCATAAAGAGAAAAATTCTTTAACAACTTAGAAAGTATAGGACTGTCGGATTATACTATTGATTTACTTTTAAATTATCTAGTCTTTAAAACTCAATTAAAAATTTTCCGTTTTATTCTTAACTTCCTTCATGAAACCAATATTTGGAACTTGTTATAAGTAAATTATGAAAAAATAAAAAGAAACAAAAAACTTTCTCAAATCTTATTTTAAAAAAAATAATATATAAAAAATAAATACCCCCTCAAGCAGCTGCTTGCCACAGAGGTCTGACAGGAGCCTGCCAGTTTATATGCCACAGTAGGAGATCTGAGAGGATGGCAGGACCTCAGCAGAAAAACGACACATACGTTCATGCCTTATCCGGGGCTCGAACCCAGGTCCCGTAGATCAGTAGCCAAGCGTGCTAACCACTCGACTACGGGACGGAATTATTATAAAAAAAAAAATTATATCTTCACAAACTCCAAAAAGGGAAAGCCTGAAGAAGGAAATCCCAATCTCTGTGATATTTTCAATTCAATTCAATGTTAAAGCGGGGGGGGGGGGGGGGGGGAGTTGGCCCGATTGGTAGGACTCCAGGCTCGTAGTCTGATGTTCCGAGGTGCGAGTTTCAACTTTTCAAAGCATCGCGATTTATATCCTCGATGAAAAAATGGACACAGATGAACTTGAAAAAAAAAAATCCCAAATCATCTGTGTCCATGCTTAATTACTTCCGGTATCCGAAGGAAGTCATTAAGCTGCGGACTGTTATGCCGGAGAGACATTACCTATGTATCTTAAAGAACCTGCTGCCGTTTTTTTCTCTTCCTTTTTTGTTGATTCAGACGGTTGTTTTGAATTCTACCCTTTTCGTTTCAGACTGATGCTATAATTTTGTTTCCTGCCACCTTTTCATTCCGAAGATTGCTCTCACTTTGAGTGCTGCCATCTTTTGATTCATCGGACAGTCTTAATCATTTTGAATTCTGCCACTTTTTCAATCTGAAGATTGTTATCATTTTGAGTTAAGCCATTTTATTAATCACACTACTTACCGCTATTTCTCTTTCGAATTGCACATTTGTTATAATCTTCATTTTTACCATCTTATGAACTTCAGATCTGCCATCATTACGATTTCAGTCACTTTTTAAAACCAAGTTGATCGTCTAAATGTTGTTGCAGCTGCATTTTCTACTCCCAAGTGATTTGAATGATGCTTTCCTTTCCCAACTTCATCTTAATTCTTCTTCTGTTATTTAGATTTCTTCATTGGTCTGGAATTTATTGCCGGTCTTGGGATTTAATCAGTAAATTATTCACCAGAAGTAGTTCTATTCTTGCAAGGCTCTGCTAAAAGAATATTAAAAAGCGTTAAAATTATATTTATGAAGCAAAACGCTTAAAAAGGAAATTAAAATTTCTTCTCAAATGGATGAAAAGTTAATTACGTAACCTTCCTTTTTAATATTTCAGCCTCCACAGCAATTTATTTTAAGTACTCGACTGAAAATTTCAAGGGAAAAAAAATCACATTTCATTCTTGCCAATCGTCATAAAAAGCCACTTTCTTATTTAAATATTTTCTGAAAGCTTATTGGCAAATTCTTATTTAATTTCTCCCCTTCTCTAGGAAACTTCATTACAAAATTTCCGCCACATTTTCTTCCGCGTTGCGTCAGTCTCTTCATTTTTATTCAGCATCCCTTCATCTCCATCACTTCGCACCCCAACTCCAAGGCATCCTTTCTCTCTTCCTCTCTTTTCCTCTCTCTCCAGCAACAGCTGGTTGTTAAGGCAATTTCTTGCTTGAATGGGGGGGTTGTTCTTTTCTTTTACCAGCCGGAAACTGCACCGGATTAAATAGCCTCATTTCCTGAGCTCACGAACGTCAATTGTAATATGTGGAAATAGTTGCAGCGTCGATGAGCAAAGTTGTGTTCTTCTTCCCTTCAATCATTTCGACTATTAGTAGAAAAATTCAGCACTATTAGTAGAAAAGTGTCTTATCGGTTAGCTTATTCAGACTGCTGTTACAAAAATATCTGCAAGCAGGTCCAGAACTACGGGTCTGAGCCACATTGTCGAAAGCAATACTCATTAAATACTTTCCCTTTTACTCGCAAAGCCAAAACGAAATCTAGGGCATTTGCATATTTCAATAGAGCCTATAAGAAGTATAGAGAACATGAATGCGTTGAGACAGACAAACAGAGGACAGAATCGACTGCGCTGAATGATACGTATCTTGATGTCTGCATCGGAACCCGAAATGATTGAAGAGAAGAAGAACACAACTTTGCTCATCGACGCTGCAACCATTTCCACACATTACAGTTGATGTTCAGGAGCTCAGGAAATGGGGCTATTTAATCCGGTGCAGTTTCCGACTGGTAAAACGGAAGAACAACCCCCATTCAAGCAGGAAATTGCCTTAACAACCAGCTGTTGCTGGGGAGAGAGGAAAAGAGAGGAAGAGAGAAAGGATGCCTTGGAGCTGGGGTGCGAAGTGATGGAGATGAAGGGATGCTGGATGAAAATGAAAAGACTGATGCAACGCGGGAGAAAATGTAGCGGAAATTTTGTGCTAGCCGATTAGACACTTTTGTGTTAATAGTTCGATGTACTAGCCGATTAGACACTCTTCCGTTAGCAATCTTAATCTGCTAGCCAATAAAACACTTTTCTGCTAGTAATATTTATCTGCTAGCCAATAAGACATTTTTTTTCGTGCTAGTACGATAATATTGATCTGATGGCCGATAAGATACTTTTCTGCTAGTAATATTTGTCTGATAGCCGAAAAGACACTTTTCTACTAGTAATATTGATCTGCTAGCTGATAAGATGCTTTTCTGCTAGTAATATTGATCTGATAGACGATAAGACGCTTTTTCTGCTAGTAATATTGATCTGCTACTCGATAAGACACTTTTTCCTGCTAGTAATATTGATCTGCTAGCTGATAAGACACTTTTTCTTCCAGTAATATTGTCCCATGGCCGAGTTGTTAGCGCGCTTGGCTACTGATCTAAGGGACCTGGGTTCGAGCCCCGGGTAAAGCATGGCTGTTTGTGTCGTTTTTCTGCTGAGGTCCTGCCCTCCTCGCAGACTTTCTACTATGGCATATAAACTGACAGGCTCCTGTCAGACCTCTGTGGCAAGCAGCTGCTTGAGGGGGTATTTATTTATTTATTTTTATTTAATATTGATCTACCTGCCGATAAGACACTTTTCTGCTAGTAATATTGATCTGCTAGCCGAAATGACGCTTTTTCTGCTAGTAATATTGATCTGTTAGCAGATAAAGCACTTTCTCTCTTGCATTCTCCATCAGCTAGCATTTGCTTGCCGATAACACACTTTTCTGCTAATAATCTGTCTGCTAGCACATCGAAGAATGAGAGGATGTAGACATTTCGATGAGGATATGAGAATGTAGACACTTCGATGTGCTAGCCAATGAGACACTTTTCCACTGGCTGTCTTGATCTACCAGCAGATAAGATATTTCTCCGTAGTCTCCGTGTGCGCAATCCCATAAGACACTTTTCTAAAAGTAGTCTTAATCTGCTAGCCGATAAGAACCGTTCTGCTTACAGTCTCGATCTGCTGGCATCTGCTAGTCGATAAGACACTTTCCGCTAGCAGTCTCGATGTGCTAGGAGAAAAGACACTTTTTTGCTAGCAGTCCCGATCTACTAAGCGCATGAGACTCTTTTCCTCTAGCAGTCTTGATATGCTAGCATCTGCTAGCCGATAAGACACTTTCCGCTAGCAGTCTCGATGTGCTAGGAGAAAAGACACTTTTCTGCTAGCAGTCCCGATCTACTAAGCGCATCAGACTCTTTTCCTCTAGCAGTCTTGATATGCTAGCATCTACTAGCCGATAAGACACTTTTCGCTAGCAGTCTCGATGTGCTAGGAGAAAAGACACTTTTCTGCTAGCAATCCCGATCTACTAAGCGCATGAGACTCTTTTCCTCTAGCAGTCTTGATATGCTAGCATCTGCTAGCCGATAAGACACTTTCCGCTAGCAGTCTCGATGTGCTAGGAGAAAAGACACTTTTCTGCTAGCAGTCCCGATCTACTAAGCGCATGAGACTCTTTTCCTCTAGCAGTCTTGATATGCTAGCATCTGCTAGCCGATAAGACACCTTTTCACTAGCAGTCTCGAAGTGCTTGCAGAGAGACTCTTTTCTGCTAGCAGTATCGAAGTGATCTAGCCGAACTCAGCGGCCATTTTATTTGGTACAGTTCCATTTTATGCCAACAGTAACTCACGTAGAGAAATCAAGAACTCCTTAAATAAGCTTTTCATGAAAAAATGTGACAAGATAATTTAAATTGGGTTGGGTTGTTTTACCTCTGAGCGACACTTTTTTGCACACCATGGGCTAAATGGCCTGGTCACATGGATCCCGAAGGCTCAGAGAAGGTTGGGGGAGGGGACCCACTGGAACAGCTGTTGGGAGACAGATGGTAGCCTCCCGTTAAGGCCATCCAGCCTGTTCTTTAACGTGCACAGGGTATGGCTCTCCCGCACACGGGGCCACGGCTTAACGTCCCATCCGACGGACGGCGGCCTTTCCAAGCACATCGGTGTCCCCTACTAACCGTGGGCAGGGCGAGGAATTTTTGCAGAGATAAATCTCAACGTTGACCCAGCTGGGACTCGAACCTGGGAATTACAGATTACGAGCCTGGCGCGCTACCGACTGAGCCACCCCAAATGGCAGCTGAATAATAATCTTTATAAATAAAATGTAGTAAGTATCATATTTACAGACATAGTATTGTTTTTACGTTATTTTTTTTATTTCACGCGTATTATTTAAATTTGGTTAGTTATGAAATTTATCTTCAGAAGGAGCTAAGTTGTTAAAAGTTTCAGTTTCGAAAACTCTTCATAGATTGAATACATATGGGGCTGGGGTGGCTCAGTCGGTAGCGCGCCAGGCTCGTAATCTGTAGTTCCCAGGTTCGAGTCCCAGCTGGGTCAGCGTTGAGATTTATCTCCGCAAAATTCCCCGCCCTGCCCACGGTCAGTAGGGGACACCGATGGGTCTTGGAAAGGCCGCGGTCCGTCGGATGGGACGTTAAGCCGTGGACCCGTGTGCGGGAGAGCCATACCCTGTGCACGTTAAAGAACACGCTGGATGGCCTTAACGGGAGGCTACCATCTGTCTCCCAACAGCTGTTCTAGTGGGTCCCCTCCCCCAACCTTCTCTGAGCCTTCGGGATCCATGTGACCTGGCCATTTAGCCCATGGTGTGCAAAAAAGTGCCGCTCAGAGGTAAAACAACCCAACCCAATTGAATACATATTATTGAAAGTCGAGTTTTGCATTGATTAGATTAAGATATTTAATCGTGTTTTCCTTCAAAAACTTTAAGAGGTTGCACAGTTCTATATCTGAGTTACTGTTGTCATAACACAGGGGAACCATAACTAATAACGTGGCCGCTGGGTTCATATTTCAAAAATCCTAGAACGTTTCTCGCGACAGAGCTTTTATCAGAGCTGAAATCTCGCCTTTTCCCGAAAAGTCACGTCAGAAGAGAACACGTTTCTTCGGAGAACGACATGGTTTCTTCATAAAAAAAAGAACAGAGAGACACGATTTTCCTTTGATAAGAAAGAAGTTATGAGAGACTTTCTGGCAAGCTGACACTAACAATCACAATCACGATCCTCGGGAAAATACGACAACAACAACAACAACAAAATGTGTTCGCGTCAGTAGATGACGACAGAGATTTATTTCTGTGAAAGGCACGGCGCGATATTTTTGCTTTTTTTTCAATGCTTCCAACAGATTGGTAAGATTCTACTGCAAATGGAGCGAAAGAGTCCTCGTAAAAGGATATGCATGGATTTGATTGCATCTGGTCTAAGCAAATAGCACAGTCGTGACAGCAGTGATTGGCTACTTATCATTTCTGACTCCCTAAAATTGGTTTCTAGTAGTAGCGGAAAGGTTTTTCGAGATGGGAGGAAATTGTGCAAAAATAAGCGTTCAGCTGTGATGGGAATAGGAGAGTGTACAGTCGCTCAAAAAAGTATCCGAACACTATGGTTGATCACAGAATTCGGAAAAAATATCTGGCAACGATCTTTTTAGAAATTAGTGATTTGGCAACGATCTTTTTAGAAATTAGTGATCTGGCAACCTCTGTGTCACGTGACACGAAGTTTGCCAGATCAATAATTTCTAAAAAGATCGTTGACAGATATTTTTTCTGAATTCTATAATCAACCATAATGTTCGGATATTTTTTTAATATATATAATGCGTATGAATATATAATGCAATGAATATGGAGCGTGTGCAGTTACCGTTCACAGCAAACTGGAGCGGTTGCGGTTAATGTTCACAGCACAATGGATCGTGTGAGCTCACAAAGACCTGGATCGTGTGGGCTCACTCACGGAAATATTGAGCGTGTGCAGTTACCGTTCACAGCAAACTGGAGCGTGTGCAGTAACTGCACACGCTCCAGTTTGCTGTGAACGGTAAGAGGAGCGTGTACAGTTGCTGTACATGCTCCAGATATTTTTCCTGAATTCTGTAATCATGTGACACGAAGGATGCCAGATCACTAATTTCTAAAAAGATCGTTGCCAGATATTTTTTCTGAATTCTGTAATCAACCATAGTGTTCGGATACTTTTTTGAGCGACTGTACACCGAAAGAATGGTGCATGTGGAGAGGGGATGCTATCTGCCATGAGGAGAAGGAGAGTTGATGATGGGCCTCTGTGACGATCGACAATTTAGCCTTCAAGGGCAGTACCGGTTCTAGTGAGGGAGAAAGGGGGTAAGTCCCCACCCCATTTTGAGAAGGCTGGTAGCGGTAACGGAGGCAAGAAATATGAAACTTAGGCATATTCCACGGCCGTCCTGTGGCCGAGTGGTTAGCGCACTTGGCAACTGATCTAAGAGACCTAGGTTCGAGCCCCGGGTAAAGCATGGAAGTATGTGTCGTTTCTCTGCTGTGGTCCTGCCATCCTCTCTGATCTTCTACTGTGGCATATAAACTGTCAGACCTCTGTGGCAGGAAGTTGCTTGAGGGGGTATTTATTTATATTCCACGCATTTTTAAAGACTTCTATAACGAAGGGTTGGGCTGGTTTGTTTTACCTCTGAGCGACTTTTTTTTACACAAGGTGGGCTAAATGGGCAGGTTACGTGGACCCCAAGGGCTCAGAGAATGTTAGACGAAGAGGATCAACAGATGGTAGCCTCGTGTCAAGGTCCTGTAGTGTGTTATTTAACGTCCATAGGGTATGGGTCCCCTGTACACGGAAACATGACTTTATGTCCCATCCAATGGACGGTAGCTTTTTCAAGCCTATCGGTATTCACTTTCTGATCAAGAGGAGGTAGAGAGGCAGAGACTGGTACGAGTGGGATTTGAACCTGGGAAACGCACATCACGAGCTTGGCGAGCTACTGACTGAGCCTACTCCCGACGCGCCAGGTTCGTAATCTGAAGTTTCCAGGTTCGACTCCAGCTGGGTCAGCGTTGAGATTTATCTCCGCAGAATTCTCCGCCCTGCCCACGGTCACGTAGAGTAGGAGACACCGATAGGCGTGGAAATACCGCCGTCCACCGGATGGGACGTTAAGCCGTGTGTCAGTGTGAGGGAGAGCTATACTCTGCAGGTTAAAGAACATGCTGGATGGCCTTGACGGGAGGCTACGATCTGTTCCCCAATAGCAGTTCCAGTGAGTCCCCTCCCCCAACTTTCTCTGAGCCTTCGGAGTCCTTGTGACCTGGCCATCTGGCGGGGGTGGCTCAGTCGGTAGCGCTCCAGGCTCGTAATCTGCAGTTTCCAGGTTCGAGTCCCAGCTGGATCAGCGTTGAGATTTATCTCCGCAAAAGTCCCCGCCCTGACCACGGTCAGTAGGGGACACCGATGGGCTTGGAAAGGCCGCCGTCCGTCGGATGGGACGTTAAGCCGTGGCCCCGTGTGCGGGAGAGCCATACCCTGTGCACGTTAAAGAACATGCTGGATGGCCTTGACGGGAGGCTACCATCTGTCTCCCAACAGCTGTTCCAGTGGGTCCCTTCCCCCAACCTTCTCTGAGCCTTCGGGGTCCATGTGACCTGGCCATTTAGCCCATGGTGTGCAAAAAAGTGCCGCTCAGAGGTAAAACAACCCAACGTTAAAGAACACGCTGGATGGCCTTGACGGGAGTCTACCATGTCTCCCAACAGCTCCAGTGGGTCCCTTCCCCCAACCTTCTCTGAGCCTTCGGGGTCCATGTGACCTGGCCATTTAGCCCATGGTGTGCAAAAAAGTGCCGCTCAGAGGTAAAACAACCCAATCGAACTCTACTCGGACATTAAACTATTCAGCTCCGACTTTCATGACAAAGTCAAAAAACGATAATAACTTTTCTCCGCTGCATACCCCTCACAAATAATTGCCTTTATTTCCCAGAATCTAATCCTATTTATTATTTTATCCAGGAAAATCCAAAATATCATCAAAATGCATCCAATATGCTCTCTCGTTTCTTTCGTTTTTCCTTTTTTGGAGAGCAAACAATTTTCTTCGCTGTGACCTTTATAGTTTAAGAGAGCTTTTTATCCAATCTTTTAGTCCCGATAAGACATTATTATCCATTTCAAAAGTAAACAGACTCCAAATAAAATGGAACGAGAGACAAATTATCTAACGATACGAATCTATTACTCGGCCGGGAACGAATTTGGTACTTACCAGCACGGAGAAAGAGCGTCCTTGGCAGAAATATAGCGTGCTTTGTTAAGACATCAATAGCTACATTGCATAAAGTGGGTTTATGATTTCTTTTTCTCATGAAAGCCGAAGTCCAGAAATTGTTTTTTTTGCTACTAATACTGTCGGAATATTTTTATGGAAGCATAAAAGATGTTTACGAAGTTGCTTTTATGCTCTTCGTCGTTGGAATGGATTGGTGAGATTTGTGGCTTTCATCTGCTCTGGAGAAATATCAACAACAAGTGCTCACTAATCGTTTTTTTTTTTTACTTTGAACTGAAAAGAATTACGAAAAGTTCCTTTTGAATATTCAATAGTTCTTTTCGTTTACATTTTCCCCCAGTTTTCTCTCATTATTTCTGGTTTAAGATGCATAGATTGTCAGATCCAATATGCAGTCCCGATTTTCATCGTGTGATCTCTCAGAGACTATTCAAACTCCGTCTTACAATGAAAGCAAAAAAATCTCTTTCGCGTTTGCCAAAGAGGGATTTGAAGTTTGTTTTCCAAACTGGAAGTCTCATTCGATGCTTGATAAATTCTAAAATTGAAAATCACTCATTGCAGGCGAAAACCTTTTTCTAGATTAGTGGGGGAACCTTGATGTGTGGTGGTATCAGTTTTGGGGGCGGGGGCGGCTCGGTCGGTAGCGCGCCAGGCTCGTAATCTGTAGTTCCCAGGTTCGAGTCCCAGCTGGGTCAGCGTTGAGATTTATCTCCGCAAAACTCCCCGCCCTGCCCACCGTCAGTAGGGGACACAGATGGGCTTGAAAAGGCCGCCGTCCGTCGGATGGAACGTTAAGCCGTGTCCCCGTGTGCGGGAGAGCCATACCCTGTGCACGTTAAAGAACACGCTGGATGGCCTTGACGGGAGGCTACCATCTGTCCCCCAACAGCTATTCCAGTGGGTCCCCTCCCCCAACCTTCTCCGAGCCTTCGGGGTCCATGTGACCTGGCCATTTAGCCCATGGTGTGCAAAAAAGTGCCGCTCAGAGGTAAAACAACCCAACGTTAAAGAACACGCTTGATGGCCTTGACGGGAGGATGCCCTCTATCTCCCAACAGCTGTTCCAGTGGGTCCCCTCCTCCAACCTTCTCTGAGCCTTCGGGGTCCATGTGACCTGGCCATTTAGCCCATGGTGTGCAAAAAAGTGCCGCTCAGAGGTAAAACAACCCAACGTTAAAGAACACGCTTGATGGCCTTGACGGGAGGATACCCTCTATCTCCCAACAGCTGTTCCAGTGGGTCCCCTTTCCCAACCTTCTCTGAGCCTTCGGGGTCCATGTGACCTGGCCATTTAGCCCATGGTGTGCAAAAAAGTGTCGCTCAGAGGTAAAACAACCCAACGTTAAAGAACACGCTGGATGGCCTTGACGGGAGGCTACCATCTGTCTCCCAACAGCTGTTCCAGTGGGTCCCCTCCCCCAACCTTCTCTGAGCCTTCGGGGTCCATGTGACCTGGCCATTTAGCCCATGGTGTGCAAAAAAGTGCCGCTCAGAGGTAAAACAACCCAACGTTAAAGAATACGCTTGATGGCCTTGACGGGAGGATACCCTCTATCTCCCAACAGCTGTTCCAGTGGGTCCCCTCCTCCAATCTTCTCTGAGCCTTCGGGGTCCATGTGACCTGGCCATTTAGCCCATGGTGTGCAAAAAAGTGCCGCTCAGAGGTAAAACAATCCAACGTTAAAGAACATGCTTTATGGCCTTCACGGGAGGATACCCTCTATCTCCCAACAGCTGTTCCAGTGGGTCCCCTCTCCCAACCTTCTCTGAGCCTTCGGGATCCATGTGACCTGGCCATTTAGCCCATGGTGTGCAAAAAAGTGTCGCTCAGAGGTAAAAGAACCCAACGTTAAAGAACACGCTGGATGGCCTTTACGGGAGGTTACCATCTGTCTCCCAACAGCTGTTCCAGTGGGTCCCCTCCCCCAACCTTCTCTGAGCCTTCGGGGTCCTTGTGACCTGGCCATTTAGCCCATGGTGTGCAAAAAAAGTGCCGCTCAGAGGTAAAACAATCAGCTAACCAACCGAAAAACCCACCTAACCCTCGGTTAGTGAAGTGCGACAATGGACTTGCAAAAGCCGCCGTCCGTTGTATGAGACGTTAAGTCGTGGCGTTTGTGGGAGAGCCATAACTATGCACATTATATAACACGTTTGATGGTCTTGACGGGCGTTACCATTTGTCTAGTGGGTCTCTTCTCCAACCTTTTCTGAACCTTCAGGGTCCTTATGACTTGGCCATTTAGAGCATTTTGTGCAAAAAAGTGCAGCTCAGAGGTAAAACAACCCATGCACACAATCCACTTAAAATCTTAATTGTGTCTCTCTTAAATTTCAATAATCCTTGCGCTGTTTAAGGAGTTGTGGAAGTTTCGGCATTTAAAAGCGACGTCTGTGGTCATAAGAATTTATATCGGAAGTTAACTGAAACATAAATAACCACTATTATATCCAGGGATCCATAAATTGTGTCCTGTTTGACATCTGATACGAGGTCTATATCAGTTTATTTAAAGAAATGAGTAAAGACGAAAGCTGGCGCCCTGCTTGCAAGCAATTTTGTTCTGCGGAATTAAAATTATGGCCGAAAGTGACGTCTACGTCACGATCACATTTATGGAACTCTGGTTACATCAAATCGTGTGCTGAAACGGAAAGATAAAAAAAAATGGACTTTTAAATTGTGTGCAGGAGAATCGATTATTTTAGTTATCGTCATTTTTAAGAAAGTTTAAAGAACAATTTAATGCGATTGCTCTTTAATACGGTAGCTTTTACTATTTAGTTATGAGGATTTTATTGGGTTGTTTTACCTCCGAGCGGCACTTTTTTGCACACAATGGGCTAAATGGCCAGGTCACAGGAACCTCGAAGGCTCAGAGAAGGTTGGGGGAGGGGACCCACTGCAACAGCTGTTGGGAGACAGATGGTAGCCTCCCGTCAAGGCCATCTAGTGTGTGTTCTTTAACGTGCACAGAGTATGGCTCTCCCGCACATGGGGCCACGGCTTAACGTCCCATCCGACGGACGGCGGCCTTTCCAAGCCCATCGGTGTCCCCTACTGACCGTGGGCAGGGCGGGGAGTTTTGCGGAGATAAATCTCAACGCTGACCCAGCTGGGACTCGAACCTGGGAACTACAGATTACGAGCCTGGCGCGCTACCGACTGAGCCACCCCCGCCCCAAAGTTATGACGAGATTATTGTTTAATTTTGAAGCTATTATCACATAAATATGGAGCGACTGCCGCCGAAACTCGAAATTTTAGATTACTTTAAACAACAGATAGCCTTCCCGTGGCCGAGTGGTTAGCGCGCTTGGCTACTGATCTACGGGACCTGGGTTCGAGCCCCGGGTAAGGCATGGATGTTCGTGTTGTTTTTCTGCTGAGGTCCTGCCATCCACTCAGACCTTCTACTCTGGCATGTAAACTGACAGGCTCCTGTCAGACCTCTGTGGCAAGCAGCTGCTTGAGGCGGTATTTATTTTTTATTATTTAACTTAAGTTTAATTTTATCGTAGTATGCTCGTTCTAGCCGTCCCGTGGCCGAGTGGTTAGCACGCTTTGGCTACTGATCTAAGGGACCTGGGTTCGAGCCCCGGATTAGGCATGGATGTGTGTGTCGTTTTTCTGCTGAGGTCCTGCCATCCTCTCAGATCTCCTACATATAAACTGTGGCATATAAACTGACAGGCTCCTGTCAGACCTCTGTGGCAAGCAGCTGCTTGAGGGAGTATTTATTTTTTTATATTTTATGCTCGTTGAAACCCTTTTTGCAATGTAGAATATATGCAAACTTCTTCTGTAAAAGCGATGACAGAGTTATCGTAAGGTGGAGGCTACTTCTATTCCCTCATATTCTCTCTACTCTGAAGTTGGATATCAGGAGCTGAAGGGGGCGGGAGTGACTCAGTCAGTAGCGCGCCACGCTCGTAATCTGTAGTTCCCAGGTTCGAGTCCCAGCTGGGTCAGCGTTGAGATTTATCTCCGCAAAATTCCCCGCCCTGCCCACGGTCAGTAGGGGACACCGATGGGCTTGGAAAGACCGCCGTCCGTCGGATGGGACGTTAAGCCGTGGGCCCGTGTGCGGGAGAGCACGGGCCCACGGCTTAACGTTAAAGTACACGCTGTGCACGTTAAAGAACACGCTGGATGGTCTTGACCGGAGGCTACCATCTGTCTCCCAACAGCTGTTCCAGTGGATCCCCTCCCCCAACCTTCTCTGAGCCTTCGGGGTCCATGTGACCTGGCCATTTAGCCCATGGTGTGCAAAAAAGTGCCGCTCAGAGGTAAAAACAACCCAACCCAACTCAAAAGCTGAAGATTTTAACGATGTCTTTGCTCTAAACCAGGCATGTCAAACTCGTTAACCACCGAGGGCCATATTAAGTATTATATAATAAATCGCGGGCCGCAAAGCAAAAAACCAGATGAAAATTGTTATGTTCAAACTAGACTAGAACGCAGTATTCGTTCACTGACTGCTAACGAATAGCTTCCGACTCTACTGGCATTTCGTGACTCATTGCCATGCGCAAAGTACGTACATTTCAATGACCTGGAGACATGTGTATTCATGTCGGAGCTCGATCGTAGAATTGCTCATATCATGAAATGCCACTATTTCATGAAATGATCGGGCATTTAATGATAGGAGCAATTCTACGATCGGGCTCCGACATATACATTTATGCGCAATAGTTTCCCTTATATATGATAGATAGACAATTTTTATTTCAGATAATCTTTTACAGTATACAAAAACTTTTGAAGTCTCACAAGAGCAGGCTCGTTCGTGAGATCTCAATATAGAAACAATTTCAATTGAAAGCATCAGTCGTCACATTGAATAATACACAAAAAAAAAAAACGAAAACAACTCAAAACAAAAAATTTCTAGTAACCCCGAAGGCTCAGAGAAGGTTGGGGGAGGGGACCCACTGGAACAGCTGTTGGGAGACAGATGGTAGCCTCCCGTCAAGGCCATCCAGCGTGTTCTTTAAAGTTGGGTTGTTTTACCTCTGAGCGGCACTTTTTTTCATACCATGGGCTAAATGGCCAGGTCACAAGGACCTCGAAGGCTCAGAGAAGGTTGGGGGAGGGGACCCACTGGAACAGCTGTTGGGAGACAGATGGTAGCCTCCCGTCAAGGCCATCCAGCGTGTTCTTTAACGTTGGGTTGTTTTACCTCTGAGCGGCACTTTTTTTCATACCATGGGCTAAATGGCCAGGTCACAAGGACCTCGAAGGCTCAGAGAAGGTTGGGGGAGGGGACCCACTGGAACAGCTGTTGGGAGACAGATGGTAGCCTCCCGTCAAGGCCATCCAACGTGTTCTTTACTGTGCCCAGGGTATGGCTCTCCCGCACACGGAACCACGGCTTAACGTCCAATCCGACGGAAAGCGGCCTTTCCAAGCCCATCGGTGTCCCCTACTGACCGTGGGCAGGGCGGGGAATTTTGCGGAGATAAATCTCAACGCTGACCCAGCTGGGACTCGAACCTGGAAACTACAGATTACGAGCCTGGCGCGCTACTGACTGAGCCCCCCCAAGTGGTTAGTGTAGTTTGTTACTGATCAAAAGGTTTCGAGCTCCGGAAGAAGCGGGGATGTTGTTTTTCGGTTAAAGTAGGGGTTCTCGACGTGGGGTACCCGGCAAAAGTTTTTGGGGTACGCCGTGAGAGCTGTTTCACTGATTACCGAGTAAAATTTTTATAATTTTATAAGACCTGTTGTAACAGACTCAGAGAACGTGGGGGAAGGGGACTCACTGGAACAGCTGTTGGGAGACAGATGGTAGCCTCCTATCAAAGTCATCCAGTGTGTTCTTTAACGTGCACAGGGTATGGCTCTCCCGCACACGGAGCCACGGCTTAACCTTCTTATCTGACGGACGGCTGACTTTCCAAGCCTATCGATGCCCCTAAAAAAAGATTCTGTATTCAGCTATTATGACGAATGATAGGGGAAAAGCTAACATCTGACTCTGATGCCGACTTATTAGAATTCTGACAACTTCAACCGAGGGGTAATTACGCTCATAGATCAGAGAAAAACTACGAAATTTGAGATCTGAAGATTCTTTTAAGGCCAAATAGGGGTCAAATTTCGATCTAATCATAATCTACGTATGCCAAAAAAGGTGAAAAATAATGCCTAGATGTAATTTGGGTCAAAATTTTGGTTCAAATTTTTGTCAAAATCTTAATGATCAAATTGAGGTCAGAGTGACGGTTGAGGAACCAGAAGGTTGGGTTGGGTTGTTTTACCTCTGAGCGGCACTTTTTTGCACACCATGGGCTAAATGGCCAGATCACAAGGACCCCGAAGGCTCAGAGAAGATTGGGGGAGGGGACCCACTGGAACAGCTGTTGGGAGACAGATGGTAGCCTCCCGTCAAGGCCATCCAGCGTGTTCTTTAACGTTGGATTGTTTTACTTCTGAGCGGCACTTTTTTGCACACCATGGGCTAAATGGCCAGGTCACAAGGACCCCGAAGGCTCAGAGAAGGTTGGGGGTGAAGACCCACTGGAACGGCTGATGGGAGACAGATGGCAGCCTCCCGTCAACGCCATCCAGCATGTTCTTTAACGTTGGATTGTTTTTACCTCTGAACGGCACTTTTTTGCACACCATGGGCTAAATGTCCAGGTCACATGGACCCCGAAGGCTCAGAGAAGGTTGGGGGAGGGGACCCACTGGAACAGCTGTTGGGAGACAGATGGTAGCCTCCCGTCAAGGCCATCCAGCGTGTTCTTTAACGTGCACTGGGTATGGTTCTCACACACAAGGGGCTACGGCTTAACGTCCCATCCGATGGACGACGGCCTTTCCAAGCCCATCGGTGTCTCCTACTGACCGTGGGCAGGGGGGAAATTTTGCGGATATAAATCTCAACGCTGATCCAGCTGGTACTCGAACCTGGGAACTGCAGATTACGAGCCTGGCGCGCTACATTTGTATTGGTAGGGGTGGTCCAATTCCATGGCCATCAAAGAGAATTTAGTTTCGTGGGGGCTTGGAGGGTTGGGTCCGAGAATCTTGTTTTGGGGGTTCGAGAATTCAGTTTCGGGAAAGTCCCGAGATTTTAGCTTCGGGAGAGGGGAGCTCTGAAAATAAAACTTGAGTAGAATTTCCCAATTATTAAAACTGTTCACCGAACAGGAAAGGTCAAAGGTTAAAATGATATTCTCTACGGAATGGGACTTTATCATTGTTGTTTTTTTAATCTATTTCTAGTGTCTGACGTAAAATAGCGTATACAAAGACAATTGTTTTGGATTTCAAAGCAGGTAGAGAAATTTGAGATTTAGTGTAAGATGACAAGATTATCTGGGTGGAGAGTTGTCTAGATCCCACCCTCTGAGGTACGTCCCTGGCTGAGGGAGAAATGGTATGCAATGAGAACAAGAAGCCTCCTGGAGGAATTTTGTGCGGATGGAAAGAAATGGAGAGAGAGGCTGCTACGAAAAGTGTGGAAAAATTACGGAAAAGTGTGGAAAAATTACGGAAAAGTGTGGAAAAATTACGGAAAAGTGTGGAAAAATGAGTAATTATTGATTCTTTGTTGTCTGCAAACGATTGATCACTCCCTCTCTATTCCAAGAGGAAGATTAAGTCCAGCTTCGAACTGAAGTCGTGTTTTGATGTTAAGAATCGATCTGGAGGAAAATGAGAATACCTTAGGCTACCATTCGAGATCTATTGGAGAGCGAACAAACCTGAACACAAAATTCTTGAAATTTCATCAGATTCAGAAATATCTTATTCTCCTCAAGAAACCTTACCCAAAAGACGATCGTAAACACTATACTAAACATCGCCAAGTTTCCAAATCAACACCCATCGAATGAAAAGAGAACAAAGACCAAAGAAAACTTTCGCAAAAAAAAAAAAGGGGGCGGGGGTGGCTCAGTCGGTAGCGCGCCAGGCTCGTAATCTGTAGTTCCCAGGTTCGAGTCCCAGCTGGGTCAGCGTTGAGATTTATCTCCGCAAAATTCCCCGCCCTGCCCACGGTCAGTAGGGGACACCGATGGGCTTGGAAAGGCTGCCGTCCGTCGGATGGGACGTTAAGTCGTGGCCCCGTGTGCAGGAGAGCCATACCCTGTGCACGTTAAAGAACACGCTGGATGGCCTTGACGGGAGGCTACCATCTGTCTCCCAAAAGCTGTTCCAGTGGGTCCCCTCCCCCAACCTTCTCTGAGCCCTCAGGGTCCTTGTGACCTCGCCATTTAGCCCATGATGTGCAAAAAAGTGCGGCTCAGAGGTAAAACAACCCAACCCAACTTTCGCAAAATGTACTCCGGACTTGTGAAATGAGACGACAGTTTACGAAGTTGGCTTTATTGTCTTCGGAGAGTTTGTCGAAGCGCAAGATGTTCTTGTTTTTCTTCGCAGTTTATTGGGGACACCAGAGACTGTTTTGAGAGTTGTCAGGAACGTATAGTGTTCCTATTATCTTCGGAAATCACTAACGAGATATAAGGAGGGTGCTGAAAATGTGGAGCAAAAGCGATACTCGGTCATTTGTCATCACCATCTGTCAACATCTCCTAAGCGTGAATATCGGGATCGATTTCTGGAGGAAGAAGGGTATGTGTGTATGAGGGGGGGGGGAGGGGGTAGCTTCTGATGCGTTTTGGTTCGAAGACGGTGGGAATGGTGTTGGGGGTTGGGGGATGTTTAAATGACTTGTTTGTTAAAGTGACAAAGAATGCAAGCTTTCGCTCCGTATTGTGAAAGAGATGGATGGTATATCCATCTGGGAAAGTTTGGAATGTGTGTTCACATGCTTCCCTAGAGTTCTCCTGGTATGCTTTTGAAGCTGAAGTATTTCCTGATCGGAACATTTCGAGAAGGAAAGTTCTGTAAATTGAAGATGTTGCGCTTTAGATAACATGAGAAATACGGAGCACCAAGAGGAGGAGATTGAATTTGGGAATTCTGTTTGCAAGAGTTTTACGACTTGTGATAATCTGTATGAGAAATGGAGGTGGTGTTCTTTGCAAAATAATATGATACGATCGCGTTTGAGGCCACGGTAAAGTCCTTGGGAGCTGTTTTTGATTTATTCTGATCATGATGATTTTTTGTAGTCACAGAAAATATGTAATAAAAATTATATTTTTGAGGCTCTTATTATTAATACAAGAGAAATTAAATTCCACGTGCTAGCACAAAAAAAGTTGGATTCGGTTGTTTTTACTCAGAACAGCGTTTTTTCTTTTGCGCGAAGCATTCTTAAAAGATGTGGTCACAAGGATCCCCAAGGGCTCAGAGAAGGTTAGGTTGGGTTGTTTTATCTCTGAGCGGCACTTTTTTAAACATCATGGGCTAAATGGCAAGGTCACAAGGACCCCGAAGGCTCAGAGAAGGTTGGGGGAGGGGACCCACTGGAACAACTGTTGGGAGACAGATGGTAGCCTCCCGTCAAGGCCATCCAGCGTGTTCTTTAACGTGCACAGGGTATGGCTCTCCCGCACACGGGGCCACGGCTTCGACGGACGGCGGCCTTTCCAAGCCCATCGGTGTCCCCTACTGACCGTGGGCAGGGCGGGGAATTTTGCAGAGATAAATCTCAACGCTGACCCAGCTGGGACTGGAACCTGCAAATTACGAGCCTGGCGCGCTACCAACTGAGCCACCCCCGCTCCACAGTTGGGAAGGGATCTAGTGTACCGGGTATGGTAAAGCAATCTACGTCACATTTAGTTTATGAAAAGCTTATTTAAGAAGTTACTAAGTTGTGCATCTGAGTTATTACTATTGGCAGAAGATGAGACTGAATCCTGGCACAGTCAAAACTTCAATAAAATTAGATTACGAGCCTGACGGGGATAAAGACCGAGCGAAGACTCGCTCCAGTTTTTATCTGGTGTATTATTTGAAATTATTTCATTTTCCTAAATTTCTGAAATTAAATAACGAAGGAAAAGCAGCAAATGACATCTAAACAAATGTCGGTTTAGCAGTTACGCTGAGGTTCCGTGTGCAGGACAGCTCTGGGTGTAAAAGTCATGTGACCGAGTGGTTGGTTCGAATCTTGCCTACTTGTTATAGTTGTAATGTTCCTATTGGTTCTTCTCTTCTCTTATAGACTGTTGTATGATTTCATGTCTAGAAAAACTTAACAATTATTCTGAATATCAATACAATTCAAAATACTGGGCTGTCTGGAAATCTAGGGTGAAAATTAATGACTAATCATTCTATACTCTACTAACCTATGGTTGGGTTAGGTTGTTTTACCTCGACCGTCTTTTCCCTTCAGTTTGCAATGGAATAAATCACTTTGGAGCACGCTAACTTCGTACTCTAAAAGCTCAAATCGCCGCACTCAGAATCACGGGCAATTTTACTCACAATCTCTTGGGGCGGGAGTGGCTCAGTCGGTAGCGCGCCAGACTCGTAATCTGTAGTTCCCAGGTTCGAGTCCCAGCTGGATCAGCGTTGAGATTTATCTCCGCAAAATTCCCCTCCCTGCCCACGGTCAGTAGGGGACACCGATGGGCTTGGAAAGGCCGCCATCCGTCGGATGGGACGTTAAGCGGTGGCTGTGCGGGAGAGCCATACTCTGCGCATGTTAAAGAACACGCTGGGTGGCCTTGACGGGAGGCTACCATCTGTCTCCCAACAGCTGTTCCAGTGGGTCCCCTCCCCCAACCTTCTCTGAGCCTTCGGGGTCCATGTGACCTGGCCATTTAGCCCATGGTGTGCAAAAAAGTGCCGCTCAGAGGTAAAACAACCCAACGTTAAAGAACACGCTTGATGGCCTTGACGGGAGGATACCCTCTATCTCCCAACAGCTGTTCCAGTGGGTCCCCTCTCCCAACCTTCTCTGAGCCTTCGGGGTCCATGTGACCTGGCCATTTAGCCCATGGTGTGCAAAAAAGTGGCGCTCAGAGGTAAAACAACCCAACTCCCAATCTCACTGCTTCCGAACTCTAGTCATTCTCTCCGTCACCCTTTCCTCTCCGTTGCCAGGGCTTGCTTAAGCTCCCTTGGCTCAAGCACATTAGCCTCAAAGACTTGTTGAATCAGCAGTTTAATTCTCTCGGATTGCCGCAGATAGCTCCACTCATTATGATGACTTCTATCTTGACCATTTGCGGCGCCGATGCTTGTAGTTGGCCGGAAGCTGATTATCTAGGCCTCAATGTCGGGGCGCCTGGCTGTCTAGCCAAAGATTGTGGAAGCTCACTTACATTCACATTGTGTTAATAAGTATCAACTATCAATGGACATATATCTATAAGAGGCACGTGAGGGGAAGGAAGAAATGCCGAACTTGGCATTGTGCACGTTAAAGAATACCATGGATGTCATTGACGGGAGGATACCGTCTCTCTGCTGATAGATATCGAGTATCGCTTTCACCAAACCGTCTCTGAGCTCTAGAGGTCGATTTGACCTCGCAGTGTGTGCAAAAATACTGTCGTTCCGAGATAAAACCAACCAAACCATTTTCCTGCCGAATAAATGTAAAAGTGCTCTTTGGTATTCACAGTCGGTTGAGGAAGTCGTTATTCATTGTCTTCTTGCTTTTCGCATCTTGATGAGAGTAAAGACAAGCATCCTCATCTCTCTGTCTCTGATGATCATTACACGGACTCGTGACTTCTACTCTTCTCCGTCTCTTCCATGGACTCGTTGCTTCCAGAAGCATCGATCGTAGTTACCAACTACGTATGGATAACAAAGAAACGAAGAAGAGGATATTTGTGAAGTGGGAGGAGAAGGATGAAGGGATGCTGTGAGGACGGAATCAAGGGATGCTGCGAGGATGACGATGAAGGAGTGCTGTGAGGATGATAAACGAAGGAATGTTGTAAGGATGATGATGATGATGATGAAGGTAGCTGCGAGGAGGGGATTATGGGATGCTGTGAAGAGGGGGATGAAGAGATGCTGAAAATCAGTGTTGAGGACGGAATCAAGGGATGCTGCGAGGATGACGATGAAAGAGTGCTGTGAGGATGATAAACGAAGGAATGTTGTAAGGATGATGATGATGATGATGAAGGTAACTGCGAGGAGGGGATTATGGGATGCTGTGAAGAGGGGGATGAAGGGATGCTGAAAATCAGTGTTATCTTCATTCCAGGTTTCTTTTTCAGCACACTAAAAATATGGAGCAATGTTAATTGAAAAGTTGTCAGATATTATTAAGGAAAGTTGGAAGATTCGCAAAAGTTATCACAGCGCAAAACGTCGTCCTAGCTTCGTCGTGTTCCTGAAGAAATCGCTCCGTGAAGGAAGTCATTTCAAAGCTTGTTTACATTGCGCCAAATCCTCAAAGCAGAGCTCACAAATCTCGTTTTCTTCCATGGCTCGTGAACATTTTCAATTCGCCTTTCCCTTTCTTATCTTCTGATTACGTTCTTAAAACCGCGTAGGACGAAATGTTACCTCGAGGAGTAGCATTCTTTTTTTGTGTGAGTAGACTGCAGGACGTAATTATGCTCTTGGGCTTCCTCTCCTATCACGAGATTTAAAAAAAAACTAAGATTACCATCAACTGTGCCGAAAACTTTGTAGTTTCAAAGATGAATTTTTTTTTTCCGTTCTGGTTCCTACCTGTGATAAAAACAAACTGAATATTTATTTTGTTAGTTTAAAAAACAAACACTATGCTCTATATTGCTTTAGGACTGAATGAAGGATACGTGCTCGAGATGCTCCCCCCCCCAACTCTTTAAGAGCTGTTAGTGACCGGAATGGAAGCGAAAAAAATTACATTTGACATATTTTGGAAGAAAAGTTTTTAATGTCAAACAGGACCTTGTTAGAATTGGTGGTGTGCAGTGGCCAGATGTAGCTCAGGATAGACTTGCTTGGAGAACTAAATTGCACGGTCTGGTTGGACCTCAGTAGCTCATGGCTATGGAGGTCCAACCAGGGTTGGGTTGGGTTGTTTTACCTCTGAGCGGCACTTTTTTGCACACCATGGGCTAAATGGCCAGGTCACATGGACCCCGAAGGCTCAGAGAAGGTTGGGGGAGGGGACCCACTGGAACAGCTGTTGGGAGACAGATGGTAGCCGCCCGTCAAGGCCATCCAGCGTGTTCTTTAACGTGCACAGGGTATGTCTCTCCCGCACACGGGGCCACGGCTTAACGTCCCATCCGACGGACGGCGGCCTTTCCAAGCCCATCGGTGTCCCCTACTGACCGTGAGCAGGGCGGGGAATTTTGCGGAGATAAATCTCAACGCTGACCCAGCTGGGACTCGAACCTGGGAACTACAGATTACGAGCCTGGCGCGCTACCGACTGAGCCACCCCCGCCCCAGGTCCAACCAGACCTTGCAATTTAGGATGATGATGATGATGATGTAATGGAGGGAAGAATTATATAACCTAAAAAGATACGATCAAGGCATGCCACCAAATACTGAGTCGATCCTGTCAAATATCACCAATATTTAATTTTGTTTCTAGATCCGGGCATGCATTTCCCTACCTGATTGTTGTACTTTTGAGCGACATTTTTCTTCACCAAATGGGAGCAATGGCTAAGTCACGAAGACCCCGATGGCTTAGAGCTAAGTAAGGGAATGGATGGATTTGCTTTATTTGTGACCGACGCTTTTATGCCCACATTGGGAAAAAGAACCGCGTCACAAGTTCCCCAAGGACTGAGAAAAGTTACAAGAATGGAACCCACTATTTATTTATTTATACACCCAACAACCATGGTGATGTTAGGGCCAGACCCTTCTACACCAGGTTCAGTTAAAAACAATACAAAAAGTATAAAGAAAAACAAGAGAATATTTTAAATATTATACATATCAAACATATTAGTTGTCATTATTCAATGAAGTGTCATAGTTAATTAATTTAATAGTTTTATGCTTAATAGTAAAATAAATAAATAATAGTTTAAAGTTTGAAAATAAAGATCTGAGTAATAATGACATATTTAATTTGGGTTGGGTTGTTTTAATTCTGAGCGGCACTTTTTTTGCACACCATGGGCTAAATGGTCAGGTCACATGGACCCCGAAGGCTCAGAGAATGTTGGGGGAGGAGACCCACTGGAACAGCTGTTGGGAGACAGATGGTAGCCTCCCGTCAAGGCCATCCAGGGTGTTCTTTAAGGTGGGTTATTTTACCTCTTAGCGGCACTTTTTTGCACACCATGGGCTAAATGGCCAGGTCACATGGACCCCGATCCGTTAACTTGGTAGTGTCGAAAGGCGGAACCGGGGATTGCCGTGGTTGCTGAACATCTGGCAACAAATAGTACAATATTCATTTAAAGAGTTACGGTGTATGGGTTGTTTTACCTGTGAGCGACACTTTTTTGCACACAATGGGCTAAATGGCCAGGTCACAAGGACCTCGAAGGCTCAGAGAAGGTTGGATGAGGGAACCCACTGGAACAGCTATTGAGAGACAGATGATAGCCTCCCGTCAAGGCCATCCAGCGTGTTCTTTAACGTGCACAGGTATGACTCTCCCGCACACGGGACCACGGCTTAACGTCCCATCCGACGGACGGCGGCCTTTCCAAGGCCATCGGTGTCCCCTACTGACCGTGGGCAGGGCGGGGAATTTTGCGGAGATAAATCTCAACGCTGACCCAGCTGGGACTCGAACCTGGGAACTACAGATTACGAGCCTGGCGCGCTACCGACTGAGCCACCCCCGCCCCAGTGACATATTTAATATGTGCATACATATTACATTTATTCACTATCAAAGTCAGGCTGTGAAGGAACAAATTTCCGTTACAGAACGTTAGAGTAGAAAGATTGAATTTAACTACTGTAACCATAGAAACTGAAATCTGATTGGTCGAGCTTTGCCATTGTTGAGGGGAAATCCGGTTATATCCTATTAAACAAAGAAGTCTCGAGCAGAAATTAATAAGAAAGTTGTAGCTTGCGTATCTGACGTCATCTACTGGAAAATTCAACATATCATGTAAAGTAAACTGATTTATTCCTAGTTGAGATAATTGCTGATAATAAATTTTACGTTCTTTGCCATAATGTGAACAGTTCAATAAAATAGGCGAAAAAGTTTCTTCACAGTTACAGTGGACAGCTCATAGGAGACACACGGAAACCACACGTTAAGGTCATCCAGCGTGTTCTTTAAAGTGAAAAGGATATGCTCCTAATTATGGGACCACGGTTTAATGATGGATGGCTGCTTTTCCAAGACCATGACGCGGTTTCTCAGCGCTACCTCACCGATCCTGCCTTCGGTGAGACAGAGGATTTCATGGTCCTGGAAAGGACGACGTCCGACGGATGGGAACTTAAGTCGTGGGCCCGCGCTCATAAGAGTCGTAACAAGTTTACTTTAGAGAACACGATGGATGGTCTTGACAGGAGGCTACCATCTGTTTCCTAATATCTGTCCACTGGGTCCCCTTCCGTAGGGGGCGGGGGTGGCTCAGTCGGTAGCGCGCCAGGCTCGTAATCTGTAGTTCCCAGGTTCGAGTCCCAGCTGGGTCAGCGTTGAGATTTATCTCCGCAAAACTCCCCGCCCTGCCCACGGTCAATAGAGAACAGCGATGAGCTTGGAAAAGCCGCCGTCCGTCGGATGGGACATTAAGCCGTGGCCCCGTGTGCGGGAGAGAACCATACCTTGCGCACGTTAAAGAACACACTGGATGGCCTTGACGGGAGGCTACCATCTGTCTCCCAACAGCTGTTCCAGTGGGTCCCCTCCCCCAACCTTCCCTGAGCCTTCGGGGTCCATGTGACCTGGCGCCAGGCTCGTAATCTGTAGTTCCCAGGTTCGAGTCCCAGCTGGGTCAGCGTTGAGATTTATCTCCGCAAAATTCCCCACCCTGCCCACGGTCAGTAGGGGACACCAATGGGCTTGGAATGGCCGCCGTCCGTCGGATGGGACGTTAAGCCGTGGCCCCGTGTGCGGGAGACCCTGTGCACGTTAAAGAACACGTTGGGTGGCCTTGACGGGAGGCTACCATCTGTCTCCCAAACAGCTGTTCCAGTGGGTCCCCTCTCCAAATCCTTCTCCGAGCATTCGGGGCCCTTGTGATCTGGCCATTTAGCCCATGGTGTGCAAAAAAAGTGCCGTTCAGAGGTAAAAAAACAACCTAACTCAGCATTGTGACATGCAGTTGTTTTTCTTTCATTTTGAATATATGTTCCACCTACTTAATTATCAACCTTTCTTTATAAAGAAAAGACGCCCTCAAACTTCATTTATCAACACAGGAAGAATTACAAGATTACAGCTTCCAAAGGTAGAGCCACACTACTTTTGCGAAGAACTACACCCATCACGTTATTTGCAAGCTGCTCGAAATTTTATGAAAGTGTCACATTTTTTCGAGACACTTCCTCAAAAGAAAAAACAAAGTATTCCAAAAATATAAATCATACTGCATTTCGTCATTGTTTCTTCGTAAGTAGAAATACAGAGTAAAAGTATATTTTTGCTGTTTTTACTTTGAAAGCAAGATAAATTGCACCTTTTTCTTTGAACACAAATGATGCATGACAATGGATGGATCGGGATATGTAGAAATCCAATGAAGCACTACTAAATTCTTCAGTGATGTCATGAAACGTCTCGAGAAAATTTCTTCTTCGAACAAACTTCAGGAGCTCAGAGATATAATCATTCACTTCATCATCTTAAGGGATTCCAGATGAAAATGATACTCCTGGGCACAAAGATCAATCTTCTTCTTGTCGCTGTGATAAAATAGAAAGAAGACATTTTCGCCAAGCTCCTCGCGATACGTGGAAGAGTAATATCTAGCAGAAGAAATTTCAGCTACGAAGAGCAATTCTTTCGGACGCTAAAATTTCTTCTTTCGGAATCATCTAACTCGATACAGAAGAAAAAGAAAGTACTGACGCGAAAATTAAAAAAAGATGGAACACAATTTGTAATTTTGTCAGTAATGTTGTGTAATGGACTGCTTTTGTTTAGGTGACATTTTTTTTTTGATTGAAGCACAGAGACAAACGGGTATTCACAAGGAACCCAAAATTTAGAGTAAGTTTGGAGAGGGGCCAGCTCATAAAATAAGTGGGAGTGGAAAGGATTTGAGTTGTTTTATTTCTCAGAGGTATCTGGTGGAAGAGGAAAAGGTTTGAGTTGTTTTGTTTCTCAGAGGTATCTGGTGGAAGAGGAAAAGATGTGAGTTGTTTTATTTTTCAGAGGTATCTGGTGGAAGAGGAAAAGGTTTGAGTTATTTTATTTCTCAGAGGTATCTGGTGGAAGAGGTAGAGTTTTGAGTTGTTTTATTTCTCAGAGGTATATGGTGGGAGAGGAAAAGGTTTGAGTTGTTTTATTTCTCAGAGGTACCTGGTGGGAGAGGAAAAAGTTTGAGTTGTTTTATTTCTCAGAGGTACCTGGTGGGAGAGGAAAAGGTTTGAGTTGTTTTATTTCTCAGAGACACCTGGTGGGAGAGATAGAGGTGTGGGTTATTTTATTTCTCAGAGGTACCTGGTGGGAGAGGAAAAGGTTTGAGTTGTTTTATTTCCCAGAGGTACCTGGTGGGAGAGGAAAAGGTTTGAGTTGTTTTATTTCTCAGAGACACCTGGTGGGAGAGATAGAGGTGTGGGTTATTTTATTTCTCAGAGGTACCTGGTGGGAGAGGAAAAGGTTTGAGTTGTTTTATTTCTCAGAGGTACCTGGTGGGAGAGGAAAAGGTTTGAGTTGTTTTATTTCTCAGAGGTACCTGGTGGGAGAGGAAAAGGTTTGAGTTGTTTTATTTCTCAGAGACCCCTGGTGGGAGAGGAAAAGGTTTCAGTTGTTTTATTTCTCAGAGACACCTGGTGGGAGAGGAAAAGATTTGAGTTGTTTTATTTCTCAGAGGTACCTGGTGGGAGAGGAAAAGGTTTGAGTTGTTTTATTTCTCAGAGGTACCTGGTGGGAGAGGAAAAGGTTTGAGTTGTTTTATTTCTCAGAGGTACCTGGTGGGAGAGGAAAAGGTTTGAGTTGATTTATTTCTCAGAGACACCTGGTGGGAGAGGAAAAGGTTTGGGTTATTTTATTTCTCAGAGGTACCTGGTGGGAGAGGAAAAGGTTTCAGTTGTTTTATTTCTCAGAGACACCTGGTGGGAGAGGAAAAGATTTGAGTTGTTTTATTTCTCAGAGGTACCTGGTGGGAGAGGAAAAGGTTTGAGTTGTTTTATTTCTCAGAGGTACCTGGTGGGAGAGGAAAAGGTTTGAGTTGATTTATTTCTCAGAGACACCTGGTGGGAGAGGAAAAGGTTTGGGTTATTTTATTTCTCAGAGGTACCTGGTGGGAGAGGAAAAGGTTTCAGTTGTTTTATTTCTCAGAGACACCTGGTGGGAGAGGAAAAGATTTGAGTTGTTTTATTTCTCAGAGACACCTGGTGGGAGAGATAGAGGTGTGGGTTATTTTATTTTTCAGAGGTACCTTGTGGGAGAGGAAAAGGTTAGAGTTATTTTATTTCCCAGAGGTACCTGGTGGGAGAGGAAAAGGTTTGAGTTGTTTTATTTCTCAGAGGTACCTGGTGGGAGAGGAAAAGGTTTGAGTTGTTTTATTTCTCAGAGGTACCTGATGGGAGAGGAAAAGGTTTGAGTTGTTTTATTTCTCAGAGGTACCTGGTGGGAGAGGAAAAGGTTTGAGTTGTTTTATTTCTCAGAGGTATCTGGTGGGAGAGGAAAAGGTTTGAGTTGTTTTATTTCTCAGAGGTACCTGGTGGGAGAGGAAAAGGTTTGAGTTGTTTTATTTCTCAGAGGTACCTGGTGGGAGAGGAAAAGGTTTGAGTTGTTTTATTTCTCAGAGGTACCTGGTGGGAGAGGAAAAGGTTTGAGTTGTTTTATTTCTCAGAGGTACCTGGTGGGAGAGGAAAAGGTTTGAGTTGTTTTATTTCTCAGAGGTATCTGGTGGGAGAGGAAACGGTTTGAGTTGTTTTATTTCTCAGAGGTACCTGGTGGGAGAGGAAAAGGTTTGAGTTGTTTTATTTCTCAGAGGTACCTGGTGGGAGAGGAAAAGGTTTGAGTTGTTTTATTTCTGAGAGGAATCTGGTGGGAGAGGTAGCGATTTGGGTTGTTTTATTTCTTAACGGTATCTGGTGTTAGAGACAGATGTTTGGGTTGTATTATTTCTCATAGCTACTATTGTGCACACAATGAGATAAATGACCAGATCACATGGATCCCCAAAATTCAGATTATGTTGAGAAGAACCAGCTCATAAAACTGGTGGAGAGAATGTTTTTTGAATTGAGTTGTTTATTTCTGAGAGGTATCTTTATGCACACAATAGGCCTATGTCCAAATCAGAAGGAAACAAATTTTTCTAAATAAGCTTCAGAAAGATCAGCTCATAAAACGAATGAGAGAGAGAGAGAGATTTGTATTGAGTTGTTTTACTTCTGAGAGACATTTTTGTGGGCACATAATGGGCACAAGGATGTGAATGGCTCAGAATTTCAAAGGAAAGGATGGACTAGGCAGCTGTTAGTCCCGGACAGCTTTTAGGATAAGATGGGAATAATTAAGGCCATTCAGACTGTTCTTTAACGTGCACAGGATATTACTCTCCTGCACACGGCGCGCCAGGCTCGTAATATGTACTTCCCAGGTTCGAGTCGCATTTGAGATTTATCTCCGCAAATTTCCCCGCCCTGCCCACGGTCAGTAGGGGACACCGATGAGCTTGGAAAAGTACCCGTCCGTCGGATGGGACGTTAAGCCGTGGTCCCGTGTGCGGGAAAGCCATACTCTGTGCACGTTAAAGAACACGCTGGATGGCTTTAACGGGAAGCTACCATCTGTTTCCCAGTAGCTGTTCCAGTGGCTGGCTATTTAGTCCATGGTGTGCAAAAAAGTGCCGCTAAGAGGTAAAACAATCCAACGTTAAAGAACACGCTGGATGGCCTTGACGGGAGGCTAGCATCTTTCTCCCAATAGCTGTTCCAGTGGGTCCCCTCCCTCAACCTTCTCTGAGCCTTCGGGGTCCATGTGACCTGGCCATTTAGCCCATGGTGTGCAAAAAAGTGCCGCTAAGAGGTAAAACAATCCAACGTTAAAGAACACGCTGGATGGTCTTGACGGGAGGCTAACATCTGTCTCCCAATAGCTATTCCAGTGGGTCCCCTCCTTCAACCTTCTCTGAGCCTTCAGGGTCCTTGTGACCTGGCCATTTAGTCCATAGTGTGCAAAAAAGTGCCGCTAAGAGGTAAAACAATCCAACGTTAAAGAACACGCTTAATGGCCTTGACGGGAGGCTAGCATCTGTCTCCCAATAGCTGTTCCAGTGGGTCCCCTCCCTCAACCTTCTCTGAGAATTCGGGGTCCTTGTGACCTGGCCATTTAGTCCATAGTGTGCAAAAAAGTGCCGCTAAGAGGTAAAACAATCCAACGTTAAAGAACACGCTGGATGGCCTTGACGGGAGGCTAGCATCTGTCTCCCAATAGCTGTTCCAGTGGGTCCCCTCCCTCAACCTTCTCTGAGCCTTCGGGGTCCTTGTGACCTGGCCATTTAGTCCATAGTGTGCAAAAAAGTGCCGCTAAGAGGTAAAACAATCCAACGTTAAAGAACACGCTGGATGGCCTTGACGGGAGGCTAGCATCTGTCTCCCAATAGCTGTTCCAGTGGGTCCCCTCCCTCAACCTTCTCTGAGCCTTCGGGGTCCTTGTGACCTGGCCATTTAGTCCATAGTGTGCAAAAAAGTGCCGCTAAGAGGTAAAACAATCCAACGTTAAAGAACAGCTGGATATCCTTGACGGGAGGCTACCATCTGTCTCCCAACAGCTGTTCCAGTGGGTCCCCTCCCCCAACCTTCTCTGAGCCTTCGGGGTCCATGTGACCTGGCCATTTAGCCCATGGTGTGCAAAAAAGTGCCGCTCAGAGGTAAAACAACCCAACCTAACCTGCACACGGAACCACGGCTTAACATCCCTATCCTTGGGACAACGGTCTTTCCAAGCCCATCGTCGTCTCCTGTCTCAACGAGTAGAGAACAAAAGTTAAGAGAAAAGTGGATGGGGAGAGAGAGAAGTAAGGTCTTTAAAGAGAAATCAAAATCCAACGAAAACAGAAAAATTAGCGGTTAAGAAGCTGAAATTAAGAATTCCTTCATTATCTCTAAAGGGGGAGTGCCAATCTGATTTTAACATCGAAGCAAGACGTTTAAAAGAGTATAAAGTATTTCGAAACATCTTGCCAAAGGTTTGCATATGTTTCAAAAAAAAAAAATCTCCTTAACGTTAGAAACGTTTTCGCTTTGGTACCGTAAATGCGATTTACGAGAGAATCTGATGACTACAAACTGAATCCTTGAAAAGATTCATGCATGAAACGATTAAAGAATCCCACATCTTCTTCCAATCACCCCCTTATCTCTGTGAATACTCTTGTCTCTTGGGATGATTGCGGGTTTCTCTCCAGATGAAAGCAGAGGAGCGAAACCTGAGATAGATGGAATTAATATTGCGTGAAATTTTCCGCATTTGTGAGCAATTCATCGTAGCTGGAATGATTAGCGGTGAAATATCAGCAGTGCGTTGGGTTGTTTAACCTCTGAGCGGAACTTTTTTGCACATCATGGACTAAATGGCGAGGTCACAAGGACCCCGAAGGCTCAGAGAAGGTTGGGGGAGGGGACCCACTGGAACAGCTGTTGGGAGACAGATGGTAGCCTCCCGTCAAGGCCATCCAGCGTGTTCTTTAACGTGCACAGGGTATGGCTCTCCCGCACACGGAGCCACGGCTTAACGTCCCATCCGACGGACGGCGGCCTTTCCAAGCCCATCGGTGTCCCCTACTGACCGTAGGCAGGGCGGGGAATTTTGCGAAGTAAATCTCAACGCTGACCCAGCTGGGACTCGAACGTGGGAACTACAGATTACGAGCCTGGCGCTCTACCGACTGAGCCACCCCCGCCCCTATCAGCAGAGCACCAGTGCTATTTTTTCATCAGAAACTAAGCCAAAGGCTTGCTGATTACTGAAAGGATATGCTTTGACGTTTATGTCGCAAAAGACTTGGGGAAATGATTTAAATGCAGAAGAAGCATGTCATTTATTTAAGGATAAGAATTATTATCTAAGCAGAAGAGTTCAAAGTGATTTTTTATTAATCTTCGTATTGCTTTTCGCTTATCATTTGTTGGTTTGTCTGTTTGTCAGTTTGTGTGTCAAGAGCATTTGTTCCACCATATCTTTCGAACGCAACGGGCCAACTTTATGATTTATGTGTCGAATGAAAGCTTGTGACGCGGTCAGTGTGTCATAAGCTGTAAAAAATTTATCCTCATGCTTTCTTCCCCCTAAGAGAGAGGAAATATGAAAGTCCTTCTTCTACTATATCTTCCGAATTCGAGGGCCTACAGTTACGAGTTAGGTGGGTTGGATTGTTGTTTTACCTCTGAGCGGCACTCTTTTGCACACCAAGGGCTAAATGGCCAGGTCACAAGGACCCCGAAGGCTCAGAGAAGGTTTAGGAAGTGGACCCACTGGAACAGCTGTTGGGAGACAGATGGTAGCCTCCCGTCAAGGCCATCCAGCGTGTTCTTTAATGAGCACATGGTATGGCTTTCCCACACACGGGACCACGGCTTAACGTCCCATCCGACGGACGACGTCCTTATCCAAGCCCATCGGTGTCCCCTACTGACCGTGGGCAGGGCGGGGAGTTTTGCGGAGGTAAATCTCAACGCTGACCCAGCTGGGACTCGAACCTGGGAACTACAGATTACGAGCCTGACGCGCTACCGACTGAGCCACCCCCGCCCCTATGAATTAGGTATCAAATGGAAGCTCATATAAGGATCGTCGTAGACTACTTTGAATTATTCCGAATATTTCCCCAAAACGGACGGAATTTTCCGGAGAATAGATATTTACGAGTTGTATCTTAAATTAAAGTTTGTGATGTCTTCAGTGTCATGGGCTACCTTAAACACGATTCCAAACAAAGGGAGAGGTAGTATGTGGTCGATGTTTATGAGTCATGTATCAAATGAAAATATTTGAAGATAGGTGTGTTTAGTTGCAAAAAATATGAATAAGGTGAAGAATTTAAAATATACCTATCTTCCTATATGCCCTCTAAAGAGTAGAAAATAAAACTGAAACATTCGATGGTGCAAATCAGTCACTGAGTTCGTTTTCACTTCAAAGAAAGATAGGGCGCCGGTATTCTTTTGTTGAGTAAGTAAATCGGTTGGGTTGTTTTACCTCTGAGCGGCACTTTTTTGCACACCATGGGCTAAATGGCCAGGTCACATGGACCCCGAAGGCTCAGAGAAGGTTGGGGGAGGGGACCCACTGGAACAGCTGTTGGGAGACAGATGGTGGCCTCCCGTCAAGGCCATCCAACGTGTTCTTTAACGTGCACAGGGAATGGCTCTCCCACACACGAGGCCACGGCTTAAAGTTCCATCCGACGGACGGCTGCCTTTTCAAGCCCATCGGTGTCCCCTACTGACCGTGGGCAGGGCGGGGAATTTTTGCGGAGATAAATCTCAACGCTGACCCAGCTGGGACTCGAACCTGGGAACTACAGATTACGAGCCTGGCACGCTACCGACTGAGCCTCCCCCGCCCCAAAGTAAATCGGCGCCTTATCTTCGTTTGAAACGAATAGGAACTCAATGACTGATTGAACCATTGATATCTATTAGATTTAGGTTCTACTTTTTAGGGCGTATACAGGAAGAGAGATATTTTAAATTTTATAAATATATTTACATTTTTAATAATTCTATCTTATTTTTGACTGTCAAATGGGATTAACAGCAAGGCTGTGTAATGAGTTTATTTATCTTTGAGTTGCGTTAGGTTTACCTCTAAAAGGCACTATTTTTTTTTCACTCAATGGGCTAAATAGTCAAGTCACAAGGACCCCAATATCTCAGAGAATGTTGGGAAAGAGATGCAAAGTAGGAGGTAGATGGAAAGTAGGAAGCCATCCAACACGGGATCACAACGTCCAATTTTCCAAGCCAATCAGTATCCCTTTCCTATCGAGGGGGGCGTGGGTGGCTCAGTCGGTAGCGCGCCAGGCTCGTAATCTGTAGTTCCCAGGTTCGAGTCCCAGCTGGGTCAGCGTTGAGATTTATCTCCGCAAAATTCCCCGCCCTGCCCACGGTCAGTAGGGGACACCGATGGGCTTGGAAAGGCCTCCGTCCGTCGGATGGGACGTTAAGCCGTGGCCCCGTGTGCGGGAGAGCCATACCCTGTGCACGTTAAAGAACACGCTGGATGGCCTTGACGGGAGGTTACCATCTGTCTCCCAACAGCTGTTTCAGTGGGTCTCCTCCCCCAACCTTCTCTGAGCCTTCGGGGTCAATGTGGCCTGGCCATTTAGCCATGGTGTGCAAAAAAGTGCCGCTCAGAGGTAAAACAACCCAAATTCCCATCGAGGAAAGAACGGGGATTAACGGAAGAATTTCTCAACCCAGGTACAGTTAGGACTCGAACCTGGGAACTGCAGCTTACGAGCCTAGAGCGATACCGACGGAGACGTCCCATGCAGTTTATCTTTGAGCGGCACTTTTGTTCATACAATGGATAACTCAATACATACTGTACTCAATAACATTTTTTTCTTCCCAATTATATTTGCTAGCGGATATTGCTAATCACTTATATTTTCTAACAGATACTTCTAGGCAACTATATTTTGTATACGATACTCTTCTTGAATTACATTTTCTACGGGACGCTACATTTCAGTTAGATTTTCTCAGGAATAGCGCTATTCAGTTGCATTTTCTAACGGATGTTAGCACTCAATCATATTTTCTAACGGATGTTAACACTCAATCATATTTTCTAACGGATGTTAGCACTCAATCATATTTTCTAACGGATGTTAGCACTCAATCATATTTTCTAACGGATGTTAGCACTCAATCATATTTTCTAACGGATGTTAGCACTCAATCATATTTTCTACCATACACTGCTCAGTTACCCTTTTAGCTGATACCGCTATTCAAACGCATTTTCAAATGGATATTACAATTCAATACTTTTAAGAAATCCCATTTTTTACCGGATACTACTGCACAGTTACATTTCTAGATGATACTGCTATTCCAGGGGCGGGGGTGGCTCAGTCGGTAGCACGCCAGGCTCGTAATCTGCAGTTCCCAGGTTCGAGTCCCAGCTGGGTCAGCGTTGAGACTTATCTCCGCAAAACTCCCCGCCCTGCCCACGGTCAGTAGGGGACACCGATGGGCTTGGAAAGACCGCCGTCCGTCGGATGGGACGTAAAGCCGTGGTCCCATGTAAGAACACACTGGTATGGCCTTGAAGGGAGGCTACCATCTGTCTCCCAACAGCCTGTTCCAGTGGGTCCCGTCACCCAACCTTCTCTGAGCCTTCGGGGTCCTTGTGACCTGCCCGTTTAGCCCATGGTGTGCAAAAAAGTGCCGCTCAGAGGTAAAACAACCAACGATACTGTTATTCTGTTACATCTTCTAACTGATGCTAAACTTCAGTTTACATTTTCTACAGTATATTGCTATTCACTTACATTTTTTTAAACAATACTAAACGTCAATTTAATTTTTTAATGTTTATTGCTTTTCTTCTATATTTTTTAACGGATACTCCTTTTCAATTACAGTTCCTAGGGACACTATTGATCAATTATATTTCCAGCGGATACCACTATCCAATTGCATTTTATAACCATACTATAAATAAGGCAAAATATAGTATATAAGTATAATAAGCGCTAATTGAAAACGATAAACAGCATTCAATAAACAAAACTAGGTTGGGTTGGGTTGTTTTACCTCTGAGCGGCACTTTTTTGCACACCATGGGCTAAATGGCCAGGTCACATGGACCCCGAAGGCTCAGAGAAGGTTGGGGAAGGGGACCCACTGGAATAGCTGTTGGGAGACAGATGGTAGCCTCCCGTCTAGGCCATCCAGTGTGTTCTTTAACGTGCATAGGGTATGGCTCTCCCGTACATGGGGCCACGGCTTAACGTCCCATCCGACGGACGGAGGCCTTTTCAAACCTATCGGTGTCCCCTACTGACCGTGGGCAGGGCGGGGAATTTTGCGGAGATAAATCTCAACGCTGACCCAGCTGGGACTCGAACCTGGGAACTACAGATTACGAGCCTGGCGCGCTACCGACTGAGCCACCCCCGCCCCAAAACAAAACTAGTGAAAAAATAAAGCTGAATGAAACGACAAATATCCAATAATAGAAAAATAAGCCAGTGACATAAAATAATGCTAAATGAAAACGCCAAACGACATCCAATAAGAGACAAATAAAACTAGTGATATAAAATATATCGTGGGCCCGTGTGCGGGAGAGCCACACCATGTGACGTTAAAGAACACGCTGTATGGCCTTGACGGGAAGCTGTCATCTGTTTCCCAACAGCTGTTCCGGTGGGTCCCTTCCCCTAACCTTCTCTGAGCCTTCGGGGTCCTCGTGACCTGGCAATTTAGCTCATGGTGTGCAAAAAAGTGTCGCTCAAAGGTGCAACAACAACCCAAAATAATTGGTGAGCTCTGGGGAAAGTGAGGGAGCATATGGAAGTTGTTGGGGTGGGTGTTTTACCGAGCGGTACTTTTTGCACACCATGGGCTAAATGGCCAGGTCACATGAACCCCGAAGGCTCAGATAAGGTTGGGGGAGGGGACTCACTGGAATAGCTATTGGGAGACAGATGGTAGCCTCTGGTCAAGGCCATCCAGCGTGTTCTTTAATGTGCACAGGGTATGGCTCTCCCGCACACGGGGCCACGGCTTAACGTCCCATCCGAAGGACGGCGGCCTTTCCAAGCCCATCGGTGTCCCCTACTGACCGTGGGCAGGGCGGAGAATTTTGCGGAGATAAATCTCAACGCTGACCCAGCTGGGACTCGAACCTGTGAACTACAGATTACGAGCCTGACGCGCTACCGACTGAGCCACCTCCGCCCCACCCCACCCCACCCCACCCATTTGGAAGTAAAGTATACTCTGTTATGTATTATTTGTGGCGGTGATGAGAAAAATAGGAGAATATAGCACGACAGAATATTCTGGTTTATCAGAGGTAATGGAAGGGAAAGAGGAGACAGTTAGAAGTGTCTTACACTCTTAGTTGTTCTATTAATTTAGTTTGATCTGAAGACATCATAAGCTTAAAGAGACTCCAATGTAATGCTGTAAATGTAATGCAAATTTTCAGGAGAAGTAATCCGGTTTTTAAAACGTTTCTTGGAACTTATGAAAGGCAAAGAGGATCCTTTTCCTTATGCAGCTTCAGCAGATCTCAAGTGGTAATTCCTCCTCTCAACGACTGTCACTAATCTCAATGGTCATCGTGAGTTAGCACAAGGTGCTCTCGCTCTTGAGGGCAACCTCTAATTTGCCTCACTGCTACATCAGCTCGAACTGCCCACTCCACGAGATTTCGGTGAAACTGCTACATCATTACAAATTGAGTAAACTTTTGGAGAAATCGCGGGACATTTTCTGACAGCGAATGATGAGCTGTTATTTGGTGCTCTCCGCATCTTCTAGCTAATCACGGAGCAGATTGTAGAGACGTCAATGTCCTCATCAGCATCACTGGCAGTTGTGTCAACGGCTGTGTCCCCCCCCCCCCCCCCCCGTTGTGGAGGAGGAGGAGGAAGGATTCGAGTGGAGCGAAATTTGATTACGAAATGAAGTACTTCGGATATCCATCGCAGTGGTTATTTACTAGATTTGGGGTTGGGATTGTTTTACCTCTGAGCGGCACTTTTTTGCACACCATGGGCTAAATGTCCAGGTCACAAGGACCTCGAAGGCTCGGAGAAGGTGGGGGGGAGGGCATTTTCTAACGGATGTTACCACTCGTCAGGGCCTTCCAGCGTGTCCTTACCTCCCGTCAGGGCCATCCAGCGTGTTACTTTAACGTGCGCAGGGTATGGCTCTCCCGCAAACGGGACCACGGCTTAACGTCCCATCCGATGGACGGCGGTCTTTTGCAAGTCCATCGGTGTCCCCTTCTGACCGTGGGCAGGGCGGGGAATTTTGCGGATATAATCTCAACGCTGACCCAGCTGGGACTCGAACCTGGGAACTACAGATTACGAGCCTGGCGCGCTACCGACTGAGCCACCCCCGCCCCAGTTATTTACTAGACTTCTCACCTCAAGTGCAGTCGAAAGATGAATAGAACTTCGTGGAATATTTCATTCTTTCTCGTTTAGGTGGGTTGGGTTGTTGAGTGACACTTTTTACCCACAATGTCCAGGTCACAAGGGCTATAAGAGGTGGGAGAGGAGGAACTACTGGAAAGCTGTTAGGAGACAGAGGTTAATTTTACACTAGTAGTAGGATTAGATTTAGACTATAAGATTTAGATTTTACTAGGAAGGGATTAAGTTTTCTTGATTTTAGAAAATAAAAACTTGCTTATTTGCTAGTCAACTTTAACTTTCTAGTTTTCTATTATTTCATCCTCTATTAGGAATTCACACAGTAATCAAATCCTCGTGATTTCTTGCGGGAAAAAAATTGAAAAGTTTTAAAATCCGCGAAAGTTAGATACAATCTAGGAAGGCCCAGGGAGCCCTGCCCCCTCCTCCTTTAAGAATGAATAACCGTAACGAGGGTGAAAAAATATTTTACACGTTTTTTTCAAAAAAAGTTTTTAAAGAACACTAAAATGGGGGGGGGGGGGATTTTTTAAACTAGAACTGCGTTTCGACCTTTCCTTTTTCACTCGGAGAGTCCCTCCCCCACCTTTCCTCTTTCACTCGGATAATCCCTCCCCCACCTTTCCTCTTTCACTCGGATAGTCCCTCCCCCACCTTTCCTCTTTCTCTCGGATAGTCCCTCCCCTCCCCACCTTTCCTCTTTCACTCGAATAGTCCCTCCCCCACCTTTCCTCTTTCAATCGGATAGTCCCTCCCTCACCTTTCCTCTTTCTCTCGGATAGTCCCTCCCCCACCTTTCCTCTTTCACTCGGATAGTCCCTCCCCCACCTTTCCTCCTTCACTCGGATAGTCCCTCCCCACCTTTCCTCTTTCACTCGGATAGTCCCTCCCCCACCTTTCCTCTTTCACTCGGATAGTCCCTCCCCCACCTTTCCTCTTTTACTCGGATAGTCCCTCCCCCACCTTTCCTCTTTCACTCGGAGAGTCCCTCCCCCACCTTTCCTCTTTCACTCGGATAGTCCCTCCCCCACCTTTCCTCTTTTACTCGGATAGTCCCTCCCCCACCTTTCCTCTTTTACTCGGATAGTCCCTCCCCCACCTTTCCTCTTTCACTCGGAGAGTCCCTCCCCCCACCTTTCCTCTTTCACTCGGATAGTCCCTCCCCCACCTTTCCTCTTTCACTCGGATAGTACCTCCCCCACCTTTCCTCTTTCACTCGGATAGTCCCTCCCCCACCTTTCCTCTTTCACTCGGATAGTCCCTCCCCCACCTTTCCTCTTTCACTCGGATAGTCCCTCCCCCACCTTTCCTCTTTCACTCGGATAGTCCCTCCCTACCCCAACCCTTTTAACTCGGATAGTCCCTCCCCTTCCCCCCACCTTAATTGTTCTCTAGAATTGGTTCTAGAATTAGCATTTTTCCGGTGACCAAGTGGCTAGCGCACTTGACTACTGATGAAAGGGACCTCCAAAATCTCGTATCTATGGCTCTACAGCACAAGAATTGAATGCACAAATTGTTTGAGAAGCGATAGAAATATTTTTCTTTTAATTAAATGTCTTTGCAATGTATAGTAATTTGATATTTCTTTTCATAAGCAAAACTTACAATAGAGTGGGTTCTTTTATCTCAGAGATTTTGTGCACATAATAGACTGAAATGGTAAGTCATAAGCAGGACGGATTAGATGCGGGGGGGGGGGGACTTTTGCTTCTAAGACCTAGAATTATTTTAAACAAAATTAATACATATTTGAATTTGGGTTGTTTTACGTCTTAGCGGCACTTTTTTGCACACCATGGGCTAAATGGCCAGGTCACATGGACCCCGAAGGCTCAGAGAAGGTTGGGGGAGGGGACCCACTGGAACAGCTGTTGGGAGACAGATGGTAGCCTCCCGTCAAGGCCACCCAGCGTGTTCTTTAACGTGCACAGGGTATGGCTCTCCCGCACAGGGGGCCATGGCTTAACGTCCCATCCGACGGACGGCGGCCTTTCCAAACCCATCGGTGTCCCTTACTGACCGTGGGCAGGGCGGGGAATTTTGCGGAGATAAATCTCAACGCTGACACAGCTGGGACTCGAACCTGGGAACTACAGATTACGAGCCTGACGCGCTACCGACTGAGTCACCCCCGCCCCGTACCAGTGAAGATACCAGTAGAAAATTCATGTCTTTGTTGCTGGCACAATCGTGAGCCTTGTAGTTGCCAATGGCTTAATTATTATGCAAGTTAAGTTCTGTTTCTTGTTTTAGCATTTTGGCGTCTTGTAGTACCCCTGAGAAGTAGACCGACAGGTGTCAAATTCGGAACAAAGGTTTCCCCTATGTTTAGATAAAAAAATAAGTCCCAACCTGTAATGGGCCTGGATTTTGAACCTCGAGCCCCTTTGCGAATGTGGGAGATCTGGCATCGCACTCTTCCGCGACTTTCTCAGCTTGCGAAAGAAAAAATCAGTGAAGAAAACTGCCAGAGGAAAATTCTTTATCTATCCAATTGAAAATTTTTTCCCCAAACATGAATTTAATATGGATGGATAAAAAAAAATCACGCATATTGTTTGCATATATCACGCATAAGTTGGCATCGTGAAGGCTTTGCTGCAAGTGATGATAAATTTTGGTCTCTCGTGAAATCTTTACTTCAAAACTTTCCAAAAATGAAAATATTTTACAAGAAAATCTCTTTTAATCAAAAATACAAAGTGACAATGATTTTTGTCAACTAACGTATGCTACTTAAATTTTATTTTGTGCTACTAGACATTAAGGTTATTATTATGTACAATAATGTATAAAATATGTTCTAAATAAAAAAATATTGTGTTACTTTTTAACATATACTTCAGATTTTATACCTATGTAATCAGCCCTAATAAAAATTCCTTCTGATAGAGTTTTAAAATGCCCCAGATCTTCATTAAATCTGATCATTTTAATGAAAGAGTAAATGTGTTTATAACTGTAACCGCGGTTAGATTAATGATCCGTAATCTGATCATTATTCGAACCACTGCGGATAAAATAATTTCCACTAGTGAGTTGGGTTGTTTTACCTCTGAGCGGCACTTTTTTGCACACCATGGGCTAAATGGCCAGGTCACATGGACCCCGAAGGCTCAGAGAAGGTTGGGGAAGGGGACCCACTGGAATAGCTGTTGGGAGACAGATGGTAGCCTCCCTCAAGGCCATCCAGTGTGTTCTTTAACGTGCACAGGGTATGGCTCTCCCGCACACGGGGCCACGGCTTAACGTCCCATCCGACGGACGGCGGCCTTTCCAAGCCCATCGGTGTCCCCTACTGACTGTGGGCAGGGCGGGGAATTTTGCGGAGATAAATCTCAACGCTGACCCAGCTGGGACTCGAACCTGGCGCGCTACCGACTGAGCCACCTCCGCCCCATTCCACTAGTGAACTGTTGATGAAACTAAGTCTCCCATCAAAGGTTGCTTATAATGCCAAAGTTTAAATATTTATGGGCCGGCTTTTCAATCTTGTAATTGCTGATATGTCCACAGGAAATTACTAGATCATCTATATATCTGTTCCAGCATTTCGACCGGAAGAGACGTGGTCGCCCATCTGGTTTCTCTCTGAAATGCGTTTAAATCTTCTCGAAAATTTTATCCGAACCAGCAGGATGTTGGAACTTTAAGTTCAGTTCACTGCACATTTTCCTCATTAACGTTTCTTTTCAGAACTGGGGACATCCTGAAGGCGACTGATTTTATCGCTGCCATTCGAGGCTTATTCTAGAGCGAATGAGGACTTATAATTACCTTCAAACGATTGCTGTAAATTGCTGAAGCACTGAACCGAATCTAACAGAATGGGACAAAAGGAATTCTCCGATTTTTCGTCAGATGTTTGGGTTAACTTTAAAAAGTGTCAACGATTTAAAATTGAAGCAAAGTATAAACACTGATATTGATAGGTGAGTAGTATTACTGAAGCAATACAGTATAGTGGATTGTCTTAGCTCCGAGCAGCATATTTGTGCACATAATGGGCTAAGATGGCCAGGTCACAAGGATCCCCAGATATTTGGGTTAACTTTAAAAGGTGTCAACGATTTAAAATTGAAGCAAAGTATAAACACTGATATTGATATGTGAGTAGTATTACTGAAGCAATACAGTATAGTTGGATTGTTTTAGCTCCGAGCAGCATATTTGTGCACATAATGGGCTAGATGGCCAGGTCACAAGGATCCCAAGTATTCAGAAAAGGTTGGGGAAGGGTTGTTTGGGTTTGTTTTACCTCTGAGCTGCACTTTTTTGCACACCATGGGCTAAATGGCCAGATCACATGGACCCCGAAGGTTCAGAGAAGGTTGGGGGAGGGGACCCACTGGAACAGCTGTTGGGAGACAGATGGTAGCCTCCCGTCAAGGCCATCCAGCGTGTTCTTTAACGTGCACAGGGTATGGCTCTTCCGCACACGGGGCCACGGCTTAACGTCCCATCCGATGGACGGCGGCCTTTCCAAGTCCATCGGTGTCCCCTACTGGCAGTGTGCAAGGCGGGGAATTTTGCGGAGATAAATCTCAACTCTGACCCAGCTGGGACTCGAACCTGGGAACTACAGATTACGAGCCTGGCGCGCTACCGACTAAGCCATCCCCGCCCCCTTGGGGAAGGAGACCCACTATATAGCTGTTAGGAGACAGATGGTAAACTCCCGGCAAGACCATCCAGAATGTTCTTTAACATCCGTATTGTATAAATCTCTTCACACGAGAACACGGGTTTATATACCACCCTATGGACGGCGCCATTTTCAAGCCCATCGGTGTTTCATTTCTGATCTTGAAAATGCAGCAAGATAGGAGTTTAGCCATCAGAGGTAAAACAGCCCAATCCTCGAAATCTACAGATAAACTTTGGATGTGTCAATACACAGCTTACGTACTAATCCCTATTCCAACATGTCATTTTTCGACAGATCATCTTACACTTCCATCTTTCCATTTCGAAACTTCATTGTAGCCTTTCATGCACAAATGCAGTCTCCACGCGGAGATCTTGGAAGTGCTGAAATAGACTTACTCCGATTCGAGAGTGGATTGCCTCCTGCATTTCCTGCTCTCAGTTCTGCTGTACCTTAGAGAGTTTCTGCTGTGCCTATGAGAGTTTCAAGACTCCGTTGAAAGCTGATAGTGGAAGTTATTAAATCCGATCCAAGATGTTAAAATGACAGAGGCAGGGTGTCGTCTTAAAGCGTTCTTGAACAAGATAGATAAAAAATAAATCCTAAATTATTAATATAATTAATATAAATAGCTTCTGTTCCGAGCGAAGTTTGGTGCTTTCTAATGAATATTCTATGGGTCCGTGCTAAATATTTCAATATCATTTGTTGTTATTCTACAGCTGTTGGTGTTGAAGCAGACTACGAAGCAGTATCAGACGGTGTTTATCTATGAAGTGGCATCATAAGTTAAGTATCTATCTAGAAATAGTATAAGAAGGTAGAGTAAGTATCTACGAAGTAGTATAATAAGAAGGTGTAGGCCAGATACTCTACCTTCGTCAATTCTCTACTTCTGATACTACTTCGTTGGTTGGTTGGTTGTTTTACCTCTGAGCGGCACTTTTTTGCACACCATGGGCTAAATGGCCAGGTCACATGGAACCCGAAGGCTCAGAGAAGGTTGGGGGAGGGAACCCACTGGAACAGCTGTTGGGAGACAGATGGTAGCCTCCCGTCAAGGCCATCCAGCGTGTTCTTTAACGTGCACAGGGTATGGCTCTCCCGCACACGGGGAGAAAGGGCTTCCTCCAAGTGTTGAAAAGCAAAACAAGTGCGCAAAGGGCTTCCTCCAAGTGTTGAAAAGCAAAACAAGTGCACAGAGAGATTCCTCTAAGTATTGATTACCCTCTGCACGTTAGTAACAGTAGGCTTAACGTCCCATCCGACGGACGGTGGCCTTTCCAAGCCCATCGGTGTCCCCTACTGACCGTGGGCAGGGCGGGGAATTTTGCAGAGATAAATCTCAACGCTGACCCAGCTGGGACTCGAAACTGGGAACTACAGATTACGAGCCTGGCGCACTACCGACTGAGCCACCCCGCCCCCTTACTTCGTTGGTAAATACCTACCTTCTTATATTAATACGTAGATACTCCACCTTCTGATACTACTTCGTAGATAGATTACTTTCTGCTACTACTTCGCAGATAGATACTCTACCTTCTGATACTACTTCATTGATAGATACTGTGCTTTCTGACACTAATTCTTAAATACTCTGTCTTCTAATAATACTTCGTAAATATTCTACAATCTGATCCTACTTCGTAGATGGATATTATATCTTCTAGGATGGGGCTGTCTCAGTGAGTACCACACAAGGCTCGTAATCTCAAATTTCCAGGTTCGAGTCCCAGCTGGGACTCGAACCTGAGGGTCATTTTTTTTAGCGTCTTTTTTCACACAATGAGCTTAATGGTCAGGTCACAAGGACCCTAAGGGCTCAGAGAAGGTTGGGGATAGGTCGCCTATCCCCATCCTTCTCTGATCTATCTAGTAGGTCCCCTACTAGACAGCTGTTAGATGATAGATTCCCGTAAAGGTCATCCAGCGTGTTCTCTAACGTGCGGAGGGTATGACTTTCCTGCACACGATGTGATGACTTAACATCCCATCCGATGGACGGCAGCCTTTCCAAGCCTATCAGTCTCCCATACTGACCGAGGGCAGTGCGAAGAGTTTTGCAGAGAGAAATCTCAATACAGGCTCAGGTGGAACTCGAACCTGGGAACTGCAGATTACGAGCCTGGCATGCTCCCGACTGAGCCCCCCCCCCCTCAACCACAGATTTTGAGGAGTGCAGTTGGCTCAGTCAGTAGTGCATCAGTCCGAAATCTGCAGTTCCCGGGTTCGAATAATAATAATAATAATAATAATAATAATAATAATAATAATAATAATAATAATAATAATAATATATTTATTCATATCATCGTCATCTCACAAAATACAGATGTAGAGAGATTTTATACATTTGACCCACAAAACTAATAACTTATCTGAAGGAAATATTGATGAGCATTAGTTTTCATTCATAAGTGAACATAGTAAAAAAGAACACGAAACACATACACCTGCTGGAAGCGTTCTGCTGTGCACTTGTTTCGCCTGTCAATACTTAGAGGAATCCCTTTGCGCACTTGTTTTGCTTTTCAACACTTGGAGGAAGCCCTTTGCGCACTTGTTTTGCTTTTCAACACTTGAAGGAAGCCCTTTGCGCACTTGTTTTGCTTTTCAACACTTGAAGGAAGCCCTTTGCGCCCTTGTTTTGCTTTTCAACACTTGAAGGAAGCCCTTTGCGCACTTGTTTTGCTTTTCAACACTTGGAGGAAGCCCTGCGTGTATATGAGTAGTAGCATCCCAGTGTAGGCCGACTCCGCCCACTTCCGGTCACGTGGTATGACGTCACTGACCACGCCCACTTCCGGTTCCGCCAGTTGACCATCTGCACAGGTCCTGCAAATGGGGAAAAGCAGCTTCCCATTGCACCTGTAAGGCAGTACAGGCATGAACAAGTCATCTGGTGCTAACAATGTGGCGTGGGCAATGCCAAAATAGTGGTCGAGGTCCGTGGCGAAATCGGAGGTAATCCGAACCGGGTGACCTTTACCGAAAGGAGCCTTCTTGCAAACATAAGGGTACAAGCTGTTGTAATCAACGTAGTTAAGGTTACATCCTCTGTCAGCCGATGCAAAGATAGAAAGCACCTCCATGCGCACTCCGTAGAGGTAATCACGGGCCCCTATATGCCTGATAAGCTCGATGGATTTATAAACTAATGCGAGGGGTTTGTTTTTGCGCATTAACTCATCGAAATCGTGCTCCCATATGATTTTGCACGTGTACCCGTTCATCAGCAGTTTCAAGGCCTCAAGACGATCCATGGTTCGTGTGTTTAACAAACCAAATGGTTTTCTCGTACGCTGATCTATTTTTGCAGGGTTGAAACATTTCAAGCAATGATGAAAATAACACCCTAAAAATTCGTAAAAACAAAGGGTACTGTGGCACACGCCACCCAGTTTGTACTGCCCAATTTTATATTCGCCTCCGGGCGATTGCGCAGTCTGAATTTCAATATTGTCCTTGGAAGCCTCATGCTCCAACCACGTGCACACATCAAGGGTATTCTTTTGCAAAAATTTTCCACGGAAAATGCGTAAGCAAGCGCCGGCAATTGCGAGGTCGCGTGCGAAGGGGTCTACGCCTGTTAGGTTTAAAAATTCCTGACGGAAAGCTTGGGCGCCTCGCCGTAACAGCTCTGTATCTGCCTTGCAGTAATACAGAAGCTGTTGTTGAAAGTCCCAGGGTTCAAGGCTTGCTGTGGCATACCACTGGTCGAATGCTGACAGAGTCCCAGGCTCCATGTCTTCAGGCTGGAAAAAAAGCCGATCAGGGATGGGTCGTGCACAGTAGATTTTCCCCTTCACAAATTTCAAGGGGAAAAAACCTTTCACCGTCTAACATGTTGAAGGTCTTTGTAAACGAGCGAAGAGGAGCCTGAATAAAGGATCATCATCATCATCATCATCATCATCATCATCATCATCATCATCATCATCATCATCATCATCATCATCATCATCATCATCATCATCATCATCATCATCATCAAGCAGCCATGGGCTACGGAGGTCCAACCAGACCGTGCAATTTAGTTCTCCAAGCAAGTCTATCCTGAGCTACATCTACTGCATCTGGCCACTGCACACCAATTCTAACTAGGTCCTGTTTGACATTGTCTGCCCACCGCATCCTAGGTCTCCCCTTCTTTCTGAGGCCTTTAGGCACACTGTTCATAACCCTATTCGCCAATCTATAATTATTCATACGGGCAACATGGCCAAACCAACGGAGTCTCTCTCTGCACAATATGCTGCTTAAAGGAGGTTGCAAACTCCTTTGCCTAATCTCATCATTAGTTACAAAGTTGAACCACGTAATGCCCAAGATACTGCGTAAGCATCTGGAATCAAAAGCATGTAGTTTCCTGTTATCTTGTTTACAAAGTGTCCAAGTTTCACTACCATAACTAACCCTAGAAAGAACCAAACTATTATACAGTCTAATTTTAGTCTTTAGGTGTATACGCCTATTTCTCCACAATCTCCATAAGTTCTTAAAAGTCCCGGCAGGCAGCAATTCCTATTCGTCTGTTAATCTCATGCCGCACATCACCATTATCTGTTACATAGCTCCCAAGATAATTAAACTGTGACACCTGCTCAAGACTGCAACCATTCAGATTAACTGAATCACAGCCTGCCTGACCAATTTTCATCACTTTAGTTTTCTCTCTGTTTATAACCAAACCTACTCTATTACCAGTCTCATCAACAGCTCGAATGAAAGAAGTTCATCTCATCAACATCATTTGCCAAAAGGGCTAAATCATCAGCATAATCTAAATCAGAAATTTTCGTATCTCCAGCCCATTTCAGGCCAAAATCTTTCCCTTAAAGTGAATTTTGCATAACATAATCAATAACCAAGCTAAAGAGAAAAGGAGACAAAATGCACCCTTGTCGAACACCAGAAGTAATGCTAAACCAATTGCTACAAGCCTTACCAACTCTCACACACGACTCGGTGTTATTATAGAGAGCTTTCATAATGTTAACTAACTTGTCTGGTATACCATATGATTTCACAATCAACCACAAATTATGACAATCAACAGAGTCGAAAGCCTTTTTGAAATCAACAAAGCTAGCAACCAAAGGTTTCTGAAACTCTAAACATTTCTCAAGAATCTGCCTAAGTGAAAATATCTGATCCACACATCCCCTACTACTTTTGAATCCACATTGCTCATCACGCAATTGACTGTCATTGGATTGGATTTGATTGTTACCTCTGAGCGGCACTTTTTTGCACACCATGGGCTAAATGGCCAGGCCACAAGGACCCTGAAGGCTCAGAGAAGGTTGGGGGAGGGGACCCACTGGAACAGCTGTTGGGAGACAGATGGTAGCCTCCCGTCAAGGCCATCCAGCGTGTTCTTTAACGTGCACAGGGTATGGCTCTCCCACACACGGGGCCACGGCTTAACGTCCCATCCGATGGACGGCGGCCTTTCCAAGCCCATCGGTGTCCCCTACTGACCGTGGGCAGGGCGGGGAAATTTTGCGGAGATAAATCTCAACACTGACCCAGCTGGGACTCGAACCTGGGAACTACAGATTACGAGCCTGGCGCGCTACCGACTGAGCCACCCCCGCCCCGCAATTGACTGTCAACCAGATTCTTAATTCTATTAAGCACAATCATGGAAAGAACTTTACCAGGAACAGAGAGTAGGCTGATACCCCTATAGTTATCAGAAGAACTGCGATCACCTTTTTTGAAAATAGGGATAACAATAGCTCTGGTAAAATCCTTAGGAACCATGCCTTTATCATAAAAGATATTCAGAATTTCACTCATCCAAGTGGTAACCGAAACATTCCCAGCTCTAAGCATTTCCGTAGTAATTTCATCTACCCCTGGGGATTTATGAAGTTTAAGTTTAGAAACAGCCAAAATAACTTCAGATTGTGTTATAGGGCCAACATTAAAGCCACCAATGCATCTATCATCATTGCAAACAATGGGAGTAGAACTAACTACATTGTTTAGAACATCACTGAAATGCTCAGCCCACCTAGCCATGACAGAATCCTCCCCTTCTATAACCTTACCTTGTTTATCCTTCAATCCTTGTATGCCTGTCCGTTTTCTACCACACAAAACATTAACTATCTGGTACAGCTCTCTGCTGTTGTGCTGTCTAACTGCTTCCTCGGCTTTGTCAGCCAAACCATCAAGCCAAAGATTCTTATCAGCAGCTAACTGATCCTTTACAAGTTTATTAAGGTGTCTGTAATGCTTTCTATTAGTACTAGTAGGGTATTGATTAAGGGCATTCCTGCAGTTCTTTCTTTCCGAAATAAGCTCAAGTGCCTTATCACTCAGATAATTTTGCCTCTTCTGCTCCTTTTTTCCTAAAAGAGTACTGTTAGTTCCAAAAAAGCCTGTTTAAAATGATCCCATTCTTCCTCACCTTCAGTAGTAAGCACACCATGACTGTCATAATGACTAAGTAACGTATCATGGTAAGCTTTGGCTATAACTGGATCTTTCAGAGCATCAGTATTAAAAGTAAATTTATTAACCCTAGCACAACACTTTTTAAGTTTAAGTTGCAAGACACTTTTAACAAGGTAATGGTCAGATCCAATTTCAGCTCCCCTATATGCCCTGGTATTCCTAACAGAACTAGCCCATTTGCTGTTAATTAATATGTAATCAATCATATTCTTATGCAGCCCATCAGGTGAAACCCATGTGTACTCATGTATGTCGCGGTGTTTGTAATAAGTGTTAGTTATTCTGAATCCATTGAGTTTACTTACCTGTAGGAGACGTTGCCCATTGCCATTGCAGCTACCAATACCAAAAGGGCCATTACTCCTCCCCAAAGGTCAGAGTCAGTACCAACTTTGGCATTGAAGTCACCAAGAACAAGGGTAATATGTCGATAAACCTTTTTTTAAGGCCAGGTAAAAAGATACCTAAAATCTTTGATCCATCGAACACGAGATCTGTTTTAAAAATTTTCTGTACAGGTAACTAATGATAAACATGCCATGAAAGTCTTTCAGATTGTGTGCTAGTACTGTGACGTCCTCGAATCGTTGAACCCCGGGACGTTCTTCAGCCAGAAGCCAATCTATAAAGGTGTCCGTTTCCGGGAATGAGGCGTAAACCCACTCTTCATCCACCTGGTACATGACCACACACAGTATAGGTTTCAATGATCCGTCAGCACACTGCACTGTCTCTATGTCAAAGTAGAAGTAGGACTGACCGACAGGGTCAATTTTGCAGGGCTCGACGAATTTTAAAGCGTCAACCTTGCAAACATGCTTTTTCTGGGGATCGTGAATGCTGACGCATTTAACACAGCGGTGCCGCGTCTGACACGCTTTCACCAAGTGTGCCTGAAAACATTCAGCACCTCGCAAATACATGTGACACAGTGTGCAGAGCAACAACTCCCCCGTATGCAGGGGCGGGGGTGGCTCAGTTGGTAGCGCGCCAGGCTTGTAATCTGCAGTTCCCAGGTTCGAGTCCCAGCTGGGTCAGCGTTGAGATTTATCTCTGCAAAAATCCCCGCCCTGCCCACGGTCTGTAGGGGACACCGATGGGCTTGGAAAGGCCGCCGTCCGTCGGATGGGACGTTAAGCCATGGCCCCGTGTGCGGGAGAGCCATGCCCTGTGCACGTTAAAGAACACGCTGGATGGCCTTGACGGGAGGCTACCATCTGTCTCCCAACAGCTGTTCCAGTGAGTCCCCTCACCCAACCTTCTCTGAGCCTTCGGGGTCCATGTGACCTGGCCATTTAGCCCATGGTGTGCAAAAAATTGCCGCTCAGAGGAAAAACAACCCAACCCAACCCCCGTATGAAGCACATCAGTTGACAGGCACCTGTTGCAGGTTCCCTTGCAAACGTGACCGGGATTGTTGAGACATTTTAAGCACTTTGGACAGAATTGTCTACCCTCGAAAAACCCGGCTGGTTTCGTTATAACATCATAATGCCCTGCATTAAATAATAAATAGAGATTGTCCTCACCTTCAGGACGGATGAAGATGGGGAGAAAGGCGTCGTCAGCAGAATACAGAATAATCCTGAAGTGCTTTAGATGCGTCTGGAACAGTTGAACTTCATTTAGACCACAGGGATCTTCAGGAACACCAACATCCAGATGTAGTCGCCTTGCATCTACCCTTTGCAAAGAGTAACGGTAATCCCGGATTTGAAAATACTTGTTAGGCAGACCTTTGCTTTTTAAGCAGAGCTCTCGTGCGACAACGAGAGCTCTTGCAAGACAGATCTGGTCGTTGTTCACGATTTTGGTTACACTGCCTTTCTTGCTCACAAAAGATTGAACATTGGCGATAGCATGCGTCTCAGGGGCAGTGCGTCCACTCCCCTGACGATCCAAATTCGCACAAACGAAGTCGAACTCGATGTCACTGTGTGGCCCAAGAGATTCGTTTGACTGGATCACATGTTCCAATGCCGTCATAAAAAGTTCCACGGTCAGTTCGTTACATCTTATGAGGCTTAAATTGACGGTGTTCTTGAGGTCAGACGAACGGAAACACAGGCGCACATGACTATAATCACTGGTGGGAACCACATCCTGGAGCATTCTGGCATGTATGTTGTGAAGCGCAGGAAGAAAATCGTGGGCCTCGACACTGTCCATTCCACCAAGGCGCACACTCGTTGATACAAACTGTGTTTTGAATTTTTTTGAGCTGAAGTGACGAACATTGGGGATGCTGTAGTGAGGCATAGAACTCGTAGCAGGAGCAGATATCACAGAGGTGATGTCACGAGCTGCTGAAGATCCCGCACGTGAAACATCTAGCGGGTGCGCCGAGATGTAGGTGTGGCTACCACCCACTTGTCCTGCCGCAGCTGACACCTGCCTTGCGGTGCGGAGCATCTTCCCACCCTGCTGTAAAGGATGCAGGCACACACGCTTGGGTGATGGTGGCATGGCTGATGATGGTCACTTAACAATGCCCTCCAGTCGATCTACACTGGCGAGCAGATCCTCACATGCAGATTATGAGCAGCGAAAACTCTGACTGTTGGCTTACAAATCAGCAAGCAATGAGTGACGTCACAAGCGGGGGTTCGAGTTTATATATGGTCAATCGCTATCTGATAAGCGACCTTTGATACATCTCTCGGGGGCGGGGGTGGCTTAGTTGGTAGTGCGCCATGCTCGTAATCTGTAGTTCCCAGGTTCGAGTCCCAGCTGGGTCAGCGTTGATGGCACCGATGGCTTGGAATGGCAAGCTTGGATGGGAAGCACCGATAGGCTTGGAAAGGCCGCCGTCCGTCGGATGGAACATTAAGCCGTGGCCATGTGTGCGGGAGAGCCATACCCTGTGCACGTTAAAGAACACGCTGGATGGCCTTGATGGGAGGCTACCATCTGTCTCCCAACAGCTGTTCCAGTGGGTCCCCTCCCCCAACCTTCTCTGAGCCTTTGGGGTCCATGTGACCTGGCCATTTAGCCCATGGTGTGCAAAAAAGTGCCGCTCAGAGGTAAAACAACCCAACCCAACCCATACATCTCTCGACACGTTCAAGGCCAACCTTCGCGAGACACGTTCGGGGTGAACACGTGCGCTAAAGCGTCATCCGAAATATTTTCGTTTATCAGTAGCAGATGTAACCAGCTGGCCACAAATCGGCATACACTCTTTGAAGGTGTAGCGATAAGAGCAGTCATTCGCTCAAGTGTGGATAAAGCTTGTAGATATTAATCAGGAACAGATGCAAATATGGTGCTGTAGACAGCACGTGTCCAGGTCTCTTCTTATCGGGGGGGGGGGGGGGTGAGGGTCAAGCTGAATGTCACCACACGCTGACTTGCTTGTTGCTACACGCATGACTCGATGAAGGACGAATTCCAAAAATGTTGCCATTCCAAAGTTTACTGGACTTGGAAAAATGAATGTGGGTTGGGTTGGGTTGTTTTACCTCTGAGCGGCACTTTTTTGCACACCATGGGCTAAATGGCCAGGTCACATGGACCCCGAAGGCTCAGAGAAGGTTGGGGGAGGGGACCCACTGGAACAGCTGTTGGAAGACAGATGGTAGCCTCCCGTCAAGGCCATCCAGCGTGTTCTTTAATGTGCACAGGTATGCCTCTCCAGCACACTGGGCCATGGCTTAACGTCCCATCCGACGGACGGCGGCCTTTCCAAGCCCATCGGTGTCCCCTACTGACCATGGGCGGGGAATTTTGCGGAGATAAATCTCAACACTGACCCGGCTGGGACTCGAACCTGGGAACTACAGATTACGAGCCTAGCACGCTACCGACTGCGCCACCCCCGCCCCGAAAAATGAACATGGATAACAAGGGAGTTTGTGAAGTTTTAATAGAGGGACCTTTTGATTTTTAATAAAAGGGGAGGGAATTTTAATAAGTGTTTGATTACTAGGAAATTGGGAGTTGATTAGCGGACTTTAAAAATTTCAGATGAACGTGAATACCAAAGGAGTTTGGTGAAGTTTTAATGGAGGGATCTTTTGATAAGTGTTTAATTACTAAGGAATAAAATTGGTAATACAGGGAATATACAACTTTGGGAGTTTATTTTCTAAGTTTAGGGGACTTGTAAAGGATGGGAGTTTGTGATCAGTGAAGTTTTAATAGAGGGGTTTTTGATAAGTGTTTAATTACTAAGGAATAAAATTGGTAATACAGGGATATATACAACTTTGGGAGTTTATTTTCTAAGTTTAGGGGACTTGTAAAGGATGGGAGTTTGTGATCAGTGAAGTTTTAATAGAGGGGTTTTTGATAAGTGTTTAATTACTAAGGAATAAAATTGGTAATACAGGGAATATACAACTTTGGGAGTTTATTTTCTAAGTTTAGGGGACTTGTAAAGGATGGGAGTTTGTGATCAGTGAAGTTTTAATAGAGGGTTTTTTGATAAGTGTTTAATTACTAAGGAATAAAATTGGTAATACAGGGAATATACAACTTTGGGAGTTGATTTTCTAAGTTTAGGGGACTTGTAAAGGATGGGAGTTTGTGATCAGTGAAGTTTTAATAGAGGGGTTTTTGATAAGTGTTTAATTACTAAGGAATAAAATTGGTAATACAGGGAATATACAACTTTGGGAGTTGATTTTCTAAGTTTAGGGGACTTGTAAAGGATGGGAGTTTGTGATCAGTGAAGTGTTAATAGAGGGGTTTTTGATAAGTGTTTAATTACTAAGGAATAAAATTGGTAATACAGGGAATATACAACTTTGGGAGTTTATTTTCTAAGTTTAGGGGACTTGTAAAGGATGGGAGTTTGTGATCAGTGAAGTGTTAATAGAGGGGTTTTTGATAAGTGTTTAATTACTAAGGAATAAAATTGGTAATACAGGGAATATACAACTTTGGGAGTTGATTTTCTAAGTTTAGGGGACTTGTAAAGGATGGGAGTTTGTGATCAGTGAAGTGTTAATAGAGGGGTTTTTGATAAGTGTTTAATTACTAAGGAATAAAATTGGTAATACAGGGAATATACAACTTTGGGAGTTTATTTTCTAAGTTTAGGGGACTTGTAAAGGATGGGAGTTTGTGATCAGTGAAGTTTTAATAGAGGGGTTTTTGATAAGTGTTTAATTGCTAAGGAATAAAATTGGTAATACAGGGAATATACAACTTTGGGAGTTGATTTTCTAAGTTTAGGGGACTTGTAAAGGATGGGAGTTTGTGATCAGTGAAGTGTTAATAGAGGGGTTTTTGATAAGTGTTTAATTACTAAGGAATAAAATTGGTAATACAGGGAATATACAACTTTGGGAGTTTATTTTCTAAGTTTAGGGGACTTGTAAAGGATGGGAGTTTGTGATCAGTGAAGTGTTAATAGAGGGGTTTTTGATAAGGGTTTAATTACTAAGGAATAAAATTGGTAATACAGGGAATATACAACTTTGGGAGTTGATTTTCTAAGTTTAGGGGACTTGTAAAGGATGGGAGTTTGTGATCAGTGAAGTGTTAATAGAGGGGTTTTTGATAAGTGTTTAATTACTAAGGAATAAAATTGGTAATACAGGGAATATACAACTTTGGGAGTTGATTTTCTAAGTTTAGGGGACTTGTAAAGGATGGGAGTTTGTGATCAGTGAAGTGTTAATAGAGGGGGTTTTTGATAAGTGTTTAATTACTAAGGAATAAAATTGGTAATACAGGGAATATACAACTTTGGGAGTTTATTTTCTAAGTTTAGGGGACTTGTAAAGGATGGGAGTTTGTGATCAGTGAAGTGTTAATAGAGGGGTTTTTGATAAGTGTTTAATTACTAAGGAATAAAATTGGTAATACAGGGAATATACAACTTTGGGAGTTTATTTTCTAAGTTTAGGGGACTTGTAAAGGATGGGAGTTTGTGATCAGTGAAGTGTTAATAGAGGGGTTTTTGATAAGTGTTTAATTACTAAGGAATAAAATTGGTAATACAGGGAATATACAACTTTGGGAGTTGATTTTCTAAGTTTAGGGGACTTGTAAAGGATGGGAGTTTGTGATCAGTGAAGTGTTAATAGAGGGGTTTTTGATAAGTGTTTAATTACTAAGGAATAAAATTGGTAATACAGGGAATATACAACTTTGGGAGTTGATTTTCTAAGTTTAGGGGACTTGTAAAGGATGGGAGTTTGTGATCAGTGAAGTGTTAATAGAGGGGTTTTTGATAAGTGTTTAATTACTAAGGAATAAAATTGGTAATACAGGGAATATACAACTTTGGGAGTTTATTTTCTAAGTTTAGGGGACTTGTAAAGGATGGGAGTTTGTGATCAGTGAAGTGTTAATAGAGGGGTTTTTGATAAGTGTTTAATTACTAAGGAATAAAATTGGTAATACAGGGAATATACAACTTTGGGAGTTGATTTTCTAAGTTTAGGGGACTTGTAAAGGATGGGAGTTTGTGATCAGTGAAGTGTTAATAGAGGGGGTTTTTGATAAGTGTTTAATTACTAAGGAATAAAATTGGTAATACAGGGAATATACAACTTTGGGAGTTGATTTTCTAAGTTTAGGGGACTTGTAAAGGATGGGAGTTTGTGATCAGTGAAGTGTTAATAGAGGGGTTTTTGATAAGTGTTTAATTACTAAGGAATAAAATTGGTAATACAGGGAATATACAACTTTGGGAGTTGATTTTCTAAGTTTAGGGGACTTGTAAAGGATGGGAGTTTGTGATCAGTGAAGTGTTAATAGAGGGGTTTTTGATAAGTGTTTAATTACTAAGGAATAAAATTGGTAATACAGGGAATATACAACTTTGGGAGTTTATTTTCTAAGTTTAGGGGACTTGTAAAGGATGGGAGTTTGTGATCAGTGAAGTGTTAATAGAGGGGTTTTTGATAAGGGTTTAATTACTAAGGAATAAAATTGGTAATACAGGGAATATACAACTTTGGGAGTTTATTTTCTAAGTTTAGGGGACTTGTAAAGGATGGGAGTTTGTGATCAGTGAAGTTTTAATAGAGGGGTTTTTGATAAGTGTTTAATTACTAAGGAATAAAATTGGTAATACAGGGAATATACAACTTTGGGAGTTTATTTTCTAAGTTTAGGGGACTTGTAAAGGATGGGAGTTTGTGATCAGTGAAGTGTTAATAGAGGGATCTTTTGATAAGTGTTTAATTACTAAGGAATAAAATTGGTAATACAGGGAATATACAACTTTGGGAGTTGATTTTCTAAGTTTAGGGGACTTGTAAAGGATGGGAGTTTGTGATCAGTGAAGTTTTAATAGAGGGGTTTTTGATAAGTGTTTAATTACTAAGGAATAAAATTGGTAATACAGGGAATATACAACTTTGGGAGTTGATTTTCTAAGTTTAGGGGACTTGTAAAGGATGGGAGTTTGTGATCAGTGAAGTGTTAATAGAGGGGTTTTTGATAAGTGTTTAATTACTAAGGAATAAAATTGGTACTACAGGGAATATACAACTTTGGGAGTTGATTTTCTAAGTTTAGGGGACTTGTAAAGGATGGGAGTTTGTGATCAGTGAAGTGTTAATAGAGGGGTTTTTGATAAGTGTTTAATTACTAAGGAATAAAATTGGTAATACAGGGAATATACAACTTTGGGAGTTGATTTTCTAAGTTTAGGGGACTTGTAAAGGATGGGAGTTTGTGATCAGTGAAGTGTTAATAGAGGGGGTTTTTGATAAGTGTTTAATTACTAAGGAATAAAATTGGTAATACAGGGAATATACAACTTTGGGAGTTTATTTTCTAAGTTTAGGGGACTTGTAAAGGATGGGAGTTTGTGATCAGTGAAGTGTTAATAGAGGGGTTTTTGATAAGTGTTTAATTACTAAGGAATAAAATTGGTAATACAGGGAATATACAACTTTGGGAGTTTATTTTCTAAGTTTAGGGGACTTGTAAAGGATGGGAGTTTGTGATCAGTGAAGTGTTAATAGAGGGGTTTTTGATAAGTGTTTAATTACTAAGGAATAAAATTGGTAATACAGGGAATATACAACTTTGGGAGTTGATTTTCTAAGTTTAGGGGACTTGTAAAGGATGGGAGTTTGTGATCAGTGAAGTGTTAATAGAGGGGTTTTTGATAAGTGTTTAATTACTAAGGAATAAAATTGGTAATACAGGGAATATACAACTTTGGGAGTTTATTTTCTAAGTTTAGGGGACTTGTAAAGGATGGGAGTTTGTGATCAGTGAAGTGTTAATAGAGGGGTTTTTGATAAGTGTTTAATTACTAAGGAATAAAATTGGTAATACAGGGAATATACAACTTTGGGAGTTTATTTTCTAAGTTTAGGGGACTTGTAAAGGATGGGAGTTTGTGATCAGTGAAGTGTTAATAGAGGGGTTTTTGATAAGGGTTTAATTACTAAGGAATAAAATTGGTAATACAGGGAATATACAACTTTGGGAGTTTATTTTCTAAGTTTAGGGGACTTGTAAAGGATGGGAGTTTGTGATCAGTGAAGTTTTAATAGAGGGGTTTTTGATAAGTGTTTAATTACTAAGGAATAAAATTGGTACTACAGGGAATATACAACTTTGGGAGTTGATTTTCTAAGTTTAGGGGACTTGTAAAGGATGGGAGTTTGTGATCAGTGAAGTGTTAATAGAGGGGTTTTTGATAAGTGTTTAATTACTAAGGAATAAAATTGGTAATACAGGGAATATACAACTTTGGGAGTTGATTTTCTAAGTTTAGGGGACTTGTAAAGGATGGGAGTTTGTGATCAGTGAAGTGTTAATAGAGGGGGTTTTTGATAAGTGTTTAATTACTAAGGAATAAAATTGGTAATACAGGGAATATACAACTTTGGGAGTTTATTTTCTAAGTTTAGGGGACTTGTAAAGGATGGGAGTTTGTGATCAGTGAAGTGTTAATAGAGGGGTTTTTGATAAGTGTTTAATTACTAAGGAATAAAATTGGTAATACAGGGAATATACAACTTTGGGAGTTTATTTTCTAAGTTTAGGGGACTTGTAAAGGATGGGAGTTTGTGATCAGTGAAGTGTTAATAGAGGGGTTTTTGATAAGTGTTTAATTACTAAGGAATAAAATTGGTAATACAGGGAATATACAACTTTGGGAGTTGATTTTCTAAGTTTAGGGGACTTGTAAAGGATGGGAGTTTGTGATCAGTGAAGTGTTAATAGAGGGGTTTTTGATAAGTGTTTAATTACTAAGGAATAAAATTGGTAATACAGGGAATATACAACTTTGGGAGTTGATTTTCTAAGTTTAGGGGACTTGTAAAGGATGGGAGTTTGTGATCAGTGAAGTGTTAATAGAGGGGTTTTTGATAAGTGTTTAATTACTAAGGAATAAAATTGGTAATACAGGGAATATACAACTTTGGGAGTTTATTTTCTAAGTTTAGGGGACTTGTAAAGGATGGGAGTTTGTGATCAGTGAAGTGTTAATAGAGGGGTTTTTGATAAGTGTTTAATTGCTAAGGAATAAAATTGGTAATACAGGGAATATACAACTTTGGGAGTTGATTTTCTAAGTTTAGGGGACTTGTAAAGGATGGGAGTTTGTGATCAGTGAAGTGTTAATAGAGGGGTTTTTGATAAGTGTTTAATTACTAAGGAATAAAATTGGTAATACAGGGAATATACAACTTTGGGAGTTTATTTTCTAAGTTTAGGGGACTTGTAAAGGATGGGAGTTTGTGATCAGTGAAGTGTTAATAGAGGGGTTTTTGATAAGGGTTTAATTACTAAGGAATAAAATTGGTAATACAGGGAATATACAAATTTGGGAGTTGATTTTCTAAGTTTAGGGGACTTGTAAAGGATGGGAGTTTGTGATCAGTGAAGTGTTAATAGAGGGGTTTTTGATAAGTGTTTAATTACTAAGGAATAAAATTGGTAATACAGGGAATATACAATTTTGGGAGTTGATTTTCTAAGTTTAGGGGACTTGTAAAGGATGGGAGTTTGTGATCAGTGAAGTGTTAATAGAGGGGTTTTTGATAAGGGTTTAATTACTAAGGAATAAAATTGGTAATACAGGGAATATACAAATTTGGGAGTTGATTTTCTGAGTTTAGGGGACTTGTAAAGGATGGGAGTTTGTGATCAGTGAAGTTTTAATAGAGGGGTTTTTGATAAGTGTTTAATTACTAAGGAATAAAATTGGTAATACAGGGAATATACAACTTTGGGAGTTTATTTTCTAAGTTTAGGGGACTTGTAAAGGATGGGAGTTTGTGATCAGTGAAGTGTTAATAGAGGGGTTTTTGATAAGTGTTTAATTACTAAGGAATAATATTGGTAATACAGGGAATATACAACTTTGGGAGTTGATTTTCTAAGTTTAGGGGACTTGTAAAGGATGGGAGTTTGTGATCAGTGAAGTGTTAATAGAGGGGTTTTTGATAAGTGTTTAATTACTAAGGAATAAAATTGGTAATACAGGGAATATACAACTTTGGGAGTTTATTTTCTAAGTTTAGGGGACTTGTAAAGGATGGGAGTTTGTGATCAGTGAAGTGTTAATAGAGGGGTTTTTGATAAGGGTTTAATTACTAAGGAATAAAATTGGTAATACAGGGAATATACAACTTTGGGAGTTTATTTTCTAAGTTTAGGGGACTTGTAAAGGATGGGAGTTTGTGATCAGTGAAGTTTTAATAGAGGGGTTTTTGATAAGTGTTTAATTACTAAGGAATAAAATTGGTAATACAGGGAATATACAACTTTGGGAGTTTATTTTCTAAGTTTAGGGGACTTGTAAAGGATGGGAGTTTGTGATCAGTGAAGTGTTAATAGAGGGATCTTTTGATAAGTGTTTAATTACTAAGGAATAAAATTGGTAATACAGGGAATATACAACTTTGGGAGTTTATTTTCTAAGTTTAGGGGACTTGTAAAGGATGGGAGTTTGTGATCAGTGAAGTGTTAATAGAGGGGTTTTTGATAAGGGTTTAATTACTAAGGAATAAAATTGGTAATACAGGGAATATACAACTTTGGGAGTTTATTTTCTAAGTTTAGGGGACTTGTAAAGGATGGGAGTTTGTGATCAGTGAAGTGTTAATAGAGGGATCTTTTGATAAGTGTTTAATTACTAAGGAATAAAATTGGTAATACAGGGAATATACAACTTTGGGAGTTGATTTTCTAAGTTTAGGGGACTTGTAAAGGATGGGAGTTTGTGATCAGTGAAGTTTTAATAGAGGGGTTTTTGATAAGTGTTTAATTACTAAGGAATAAAATTGGTAATACAGGGAATATACAACTTTGGGAGTTTATTTTCTAAGTTTAGGGGACTTGTAAAGGATGGGAGTTTGTGATCAGTGAAGTTTTAATAGAGGGGTTTTTGATAAGTGTTTAATTACTAAGGAATAAAATTGGTAATACAGGGAATATACAACTTTGGGAGTTGATTTTCTAAGTTTAGGGGACTTGTAAAGGATGGGAGTTTGTGATCAGTGAAGTGTTAATAGAGGGGTTTTTGATAAGTGTTTAATTACTAAGGAATAAAATTGGTAATACAGGGAATATACAACTTTGGGAGTTTATTTTCTAAGTTTAGGGGACTTGTAAAGGATGGGAGTTTGTGATCAGTGAAGTGTTAATAGAGGGGTTTTTGATAAGGGTTTAATTACTAAGGAATAAAATTGGTAATACAGGGAATATACAACTTTGGGAGTTTATTTTCTAAGTTTAGGGGACTTGTAAAGGATGGGAGTTTGTGATCAGTGAAGTTTTAATAGAGGGGTTTTTGATAAGTGTTTAATTACTAAGGAATAAAATTGGTAATACAGGGAATATACAACTTTGGGAGTTTATTTTCTAAGTTTAGGGGACTTGTAAAGGATGGGAGTTTGTGATCAGTGAAGTTTTAATAGAGGGGTGTTTGATAAGTGTTTAATTACTAAGGAATAAAATTGGTAATACAGGGAATATACAACTTTGGGAGTTGATTTTCTAAGTTTAGGGGACTTGTAAAGGATGGGAGTTTGTGATCAGTGAAGTGTTAATAGAGGGGTTTTTGATAAGTGTTTAATTACTAAGGAATAAAATTGGTAATACAGGGAATATACAACTTTGGGAGTTGATTTTCTAAGTTTAGGGGACTTGTAAAGGATGGGAGTTTGTGATCAGTGAAGTGTTAATAGAGGGGTTTTTGATAAGTGTTTAATTACTAAGGAATAAAATTGGTAATACAGGGAATATACAACTTTGGGAGTTGATTTTCTAAGTTTAGGGGACTTGTAAAGGATGGGAGTTTGTGATCAGTGAAGTGTTAATAGAGGGGTTTTTGATAAGTGTTTAATTACTAAGGAATAAAATTGGTAATACAGGGAATATACAACTTTGGGAGTTTATTTTCTAAGTTTAGGGGACTTGTAAAGGATGGGAGTTTGTGATCAGTGAAGTGTTAATAGAGGGGTTTTTGATAAGTGTTTAATTACTAAGGAGTAAAATTGGTAATACAGGGAATATACAACTTTGGGAGTTTATTTTCTAAGTTTAGGGGACTTGTAAAGGATGGGAGTTTGTGATCAGTGAAGTTTTAATAGAGGGGTTTTTGATAAGTGTTTAATTACTAAGGAATAAAATTGGTCATACAGGGAATATACAACTTTGGGAGTTTATTTTCTACGTTTAGGGGACTTGTAAAGGATGGGAGTTTGTGATCAGTGAAGTTTTAATAGAGGGGTGTTTGATAAGTGTTTAATTGCTAAGGAATAAAATTGGTAATACAGGGAATATACAAGTTTGGGAGTTGATTTTCTAAGTTTAGGGGACTTGTAAAGGATGGGAGTTTGTGATCAGTGAAGTGTTAATAGAGGGGTTTTTGATAAGTGTTTAATTACTAAGGAATAAAATTGGTAATACAGGGAATATACAACTTTGGGAGTTTATTTTCTAAGTTTAGGGGACTTGTAAAGGATGGGAGTTTGTGATCAGTGAAGTGTTAATAGAGGGGTTTTTGATAAGTGTTTAATTACTAAGGAATAAAATTGGTAATACAGGGAATATACAACTTTGGGAGTTGATTTTCTAAGTTTAGGGGACTTGTAAAGGATGGGAGTTTGTGATCAGTGAAGTTTTAATAGAGGGGTTTTTGATAAGTATTTAATTACTAAGGAATAAAATTGGTAATACAGGGAATATACAACTTTGGGAGTTTATTTTCTAAGTTTAGGGGACTTGTAAAGGATGGGAGTTTGTGATCAGTGAAGTTTTAATAGAGGGGTTTTTGATAAGTGTTTAATTGCTAAGGAATAAAATTGGTAATACAGGGAATATACAACTTTGGGAGTTGATTTTCTAAGTTTAGGGGACTTGTAAAGGATGGGAGTTTGTGATCAGTGAAGTGTTAATAGAGGGGTTTTTGATAAGTGTTTAATTACTAAGGAATAAAATTGGTAATACAGGGAATATACAACTTTGGGAGTTTATTTTCTAAGTTTAGGGGACTTGTAAAGGATGGGAGTTTGTGATCAGTGAAGTGTTAATAGAGGGGTTTTTGATAAGGGTTTAATTACTAAGGAATAAAATTGGTAATACAGGGAATATACAAATTTGGGAGTTGATTTTCTAAGTTTAGGGGACTTGTAAAGGATGGGAGTTTGTGATCAGTGAAGTGTTAATAGAGGGGTTTTGATAAGTGTTTAATTACTAAGGAATAAAATTGGTAATACAGGGAATATACAATTTTGGGAGTTGATTTTCTAAGTTTAGGGGACTTGTAAAGGATGGGAGTTTGTGATCAGTGAAGTGTTAATAGAGGGGTTTTTGATAAGGGTTTAATTACTAAGGAATAAAATTGGTAATACAGGGAATATACAAATTTGGGAGTTGATTTTCTAAGTTTAGGGGACTTGTAAAGGATGGGAGTTTGTGATCAGTGAAGTTTTAATAGAGGGGTTTTTGATAAGGGTTTAATTACTAAGGAATAAAATTGGTAATACAGGGAATATACAACTTTGGGAGTTGATTTTCTAAGTTTAGGGGACTTGTAAAGGATGGGAGTTTGTGATCAGTGAAGTGTTAATAGAGGGGTTTTTGATAAGTGTTTAATTACTAAGGAATAAAATTGGTAATACAGGGAATATACAACTTTGGGAGTTTATTTTCTAAGTTTAGGGGACTTGTAAAGGATGGGAGTTTGTGATCAGTGAAGTGTTAATAGAGGGGTTTTTGATAAGGGTTTAATTACTAAGGAATAAAATTGGTAATACAGGGAATATACAACTTTGGGAGTTTATTTTCTAAGTTTAGGGGACTTGTAAAGGATGGGAGTTTGTGATCAGTGAAGTTTTAATAGAGGGGTTTTTGATAAGTGTTTAATTACTAAGGAATAAAATTGGTAATACAGGGAATATACAACTTTGGGAGTTTATTTTCTAAGTTTAGGGGACTTGTAAAGGATGGGAGTTTGTGATCAGTGAAGTGTTAATAGAGGGATCTTTTGATAAGTGTTTAATTACTAAGGAATAAAATTGGTAATACAGGGAATATACAACTTTGGGAGTTTATTTTCTAAGTTTAGGGGACTTGTAAAGGATGGGAGTTTGTGATCAGTGAAGTTTTAATAGAGGGGTTTTTGATAAGTGTTTAATTACTAAGGAATAAAATTGGTAATACAGGGAATATACAACTTTGGGAGTTTATTTTCTAAGTTTAGGGGACTTGTAAAGGATGGGAGTTTGTGATCAGTGAAGTTTTAATAGAGGGGTTTTTGATAAGTGTTTAATTACTAAGGAATAAAATTGGTAATACAGGGAATATACAACTTTGGGAGTTGATTTTCTAAGTTTAGGGGACTTGTAAAGGATGGGAGTTTGTGATCAGTGAAGTTTTAATAGAGGGGTTTTTGATAAGTGTTTAATTACTAAGGAATAAAATTGGTAATATAGGGAATATACAACTTTGGGAGTTTATTTTCTAAGTTTAGGGGACTTGTAAAGGATGGGAGTTTGTGATCAGTGAAGTGTTAATAGAGGGGTTTTTGATAAGTGTTTAATTACTAAGGAATAAAATTGGTAATACAGGGAATATACAACTTTGGGAGTTGATTTTCTAAGTTTAGGGGACTTGTAAAGGATGGGAGTTTGTGATCAGTGAAGTGTTAATAGAGGGGTTTTTGATAAGTGTTTAATTACTAAGGAATAAAATTGGTAATACAGGGAATATACAACTTTGAGAGTTTATTTTCTAAGTTTAGGGGACTTGTAAAGGATGGGAGTTTGTGATCAGTGAAGTGTTAATAGAGGGGTCTTTGATAAGGGTTTAATTACTAAGGAATAAAATTGGTAATACAGGGAATATACAACTTTGGGAGTTTATTTTCTAAGATTAGGGGACTTGTAAAGGATGGGAGTTTGTGATCAGTGAAGTTTTAATAGAGGGTTTTTTGATAAGTTTTTAATTACTAAGGAATAAAATTGGTAATATAGGGAATATACAACTTTGGGAGTTGATTTTCTAAGTTTAGGGGACTTGTAAAGGATGGGAGTTTGTGATCAGTGAAGTGTTAATAGAGGGGTTTTTGATAAGTGTTTAATTACTAAGGAATAAAATTGGTAATACAGGGAATATACAACTTTGGGAGTTGATTTTCTAAGTTTAGGGGACTTGTAAAGGATGGGAGTTTGTGATCAGTGAAGTGTTAATAGAGGGGTTTTTGATAAGTGTTTAATTACTAAGGAATAAAATTGGTAATACAGGGAATATACAACTTTGGGAGTTGATTTTCTAAGTTTAGGGGACTTGTAAAGGATGGGAGTTTGTGATCAGTGAAGTGTTAATAGAGGGGTTTTTGATAAGTGTTTAATTACTAAGGAATAAAATTGGTAATACAGGGAATATACAACTTTGGGAGTTTATTTTCTAAGTTTAGGGGACTTGTAAAGGATGGGAGTTTGTGATCAGTGAAGTGTTAATAGAGGGGTTTTTGATAAGTGTTTAATTACTAAGGAATAAAATTGGTAATACAGGGAATATACAACTTTGGGAGTTTATTTTCTAAGTTTAGGGGACTTGTAAAGGATGGGAGTTTGTGATCAGTGAAGTTTTAATAGAGGGGTTTTTGATAAGTGTTTAATTACTAAGGAATAAAATTGGTCATACAGGGAATATACAACTTTGGGAGTTTATTTTCTACGTTTAGGGGACTTGTAAAGGATGGGAGTTTGTGATCAGTGAAGTTTTAATAGAGGGGTGTTTGATAAGTGTTTAATTGCTAAGGAATAAAATTGGTAATACAGGGAATATACAAGTTTGGGAGTTGATTTTCTAAGTTTAGGGGACTTGTAAAGGATGGGAGTTTGTGATCAGTGAAGTGTTAATAGAGGGGTTTTTGATAAGTGTTTAATTACTAAGGAATAAAATTGGTAATACAGGGAATATACAACTTTGGGAGTTTATTTTCTAAGTTTAGGGGACTTGTAAAGGATGGGAGTTTGTGATCAGTGAAGTGTTAATAGAGGGGTTTTTGATAAGTGTTTAATTACTAAGGAATAAAATTGATAATACAGGGAATATACAACTTTGGGAGTTGATTTTCTAAGTTTAGGGGACTTGTAAAGGATGGGAGTTTGTGATCAGTGAAGTTTTAATAGAGGGGTTTTTGATAAGTATTTAATTACTAAGGAATAAAATTGGTAATACAGGGAATATACAACTTTGGGAGTTTATTTTCTAAGTTTAGGGGACTTGTAAAGGATGGGAGTTTGTGATCAGTGAAGTTTTAATAGAGGGGTTTTTGATAAGTGTTTAATTGCTAAGGAATAAAATTGGTAATACAGGGAATATACAACTTTGGGAGTTGATTTTCTAAGTTTAGGGGACTTGTAAAGGATGGGAGTTTGTGATCAGTGAAGTGTTAATAGAGGGGTTTTTGATAAGTGTTTAATTACTAAGGAATAAAATTGGTAATACAGGGAATATACAACTTTGGGAGTTTATTTTCTAAGTTTAGGGGACTTGTAAAGGATGGGAGTTTGTGATCAGTGAAGTGTTAATAGAGGGGTTTTTGATAAGGGTTTAATTACTAAGGAATAAAATTGGTAATACAGGGAATATACAAATTTGGGAGTTGATTTTCTAAGTTTAGGGGACTTGTAAAGGATGGGAGTTTGTGATCAGTGAAGTGTTAATAGAGGGGTTTTTGATAAGTGTTTAATTACTAAGGAATAAAATTGGTAATACAGGGAATATACAATTTTGGGAGTTGATTTTCTAAGTTTAGGGGACTTGTAAAGGATGGGAGTTTGTGATCAGTGAAGTGTTAATAGAGGGGTTTTTGATAAGGGTTTAATTACTAAGGAATAAAATTGGTAATACAGGGAATATACAAATTTGGGAGTTGATTTTCTAAGTTTAGGGGACTTGTAAAGGATGGGAGTTTGTGATCAGTGAAGTTTTAATAGAGGGGTTTTTGATAAGGGTTTAATTACTAAGGAATAAAATTGGTAATACAGGGAATATACAACTTTGGGAGTTGATTTTCTAAGTTTAGGGGACTTGTAAAGGATGGGAGTTTGTGATCAGTGAAGTGTTAATAGAGGGGTTTTTGATAAGTGTTTAATTACTAAGGAATAAAATTGGTAATACAGGGAATATACAACTTTGGGAGTTTATTTTCTAAGTTTAGGGGACTTGTAAAGGATGGGAGTTTGTGATCAGTGAAGTGTTAATAGAGGGGTTTTTGATAAGGGTTTAATTACTAAGGAATAAAATTGGTAATACAGGGAATATACAACTTTGGGAGTTTATTTTCTAAGTTTAGGGGACTTGTAAAGGATGGGAGTTTGTGATCAGTGAAGTTTTAATAGAGGGGTTTTTGATAAGTGTTTAATTACTAAGGAATAAAATTGGTAATACAGGGAATATACAACTTTGGGAGTTTATTTTCTAAGTTTAGGGGACTTGTAAAGGATGGGAGTTTGTGATCAGTGAAGTTTTAATAGAGGGGTTTTTGATAAGTGTTTAATTACTAAGGAATAAAATTGGTAATACAGGGAATATACAACTTTGGGAGTTTATTTTCTAAGTTTAGGGGACTTGTAAAGGATGGGAGTTTGTGATCAGTGAAGTTTTAATAGAGGGGTTTTTGATAAGTGTTTAATTACTAAGGAATAAAATTGGTAATACAGGGAATATACAACTTTGGGAGTTGATTTTCTAAGTTTAGGGGACTTGTAAAGGATGGGAGTTTGTGATCAGTGAAGTTTTAATAGAGGGGTTTTTGATAAGTGTTTAATTACTAAGGAATAAAATTGGTAATATAGGGAATATACAACTTTGGGAGTTTATTTTCTAAGTTTAGGGGACTTGTAAAGGATGGGAGTTTGTGATCAGTGAAGTGTTAATAGAGGGGTTTTTGATAAGTGTTTAATTACTAAGGAATAAAATTGGTAATACAGGGAATATACAACTTTGGGAGTTGATTTTCTAAGTTTAGGGGACTTGTAAAGGATGGGAGTTTGTGATCAGTGAAGTGTTAATAGAGGGGTTTTTGATAAGTGTTTAATTACTAAGGAATAAAATTGGTAATACAGGGAATATACAACTTTGGGAGTTTATTTTCTAAGTTTAGGGGACTTGTAAAGGATGGGAGTTTGTGATCAGTGAAGTGTTAATAGAGGGGTTTTTGATAAGGGTTTAATTACTAAGGAATAAAATTGGTAATACAGGGAATATACAACTTTGGGAGTTTATTTTCTAAGATTAGGGGACTTGTAAAGGATGGGAGTTTGTGATCAGTGAAGTTTTAATAGAGGGTTTTTTGATAAGTTTTTAATTACTAAGGAATAAAATTGGTAATATAGGGAATATACAACTTTGGGAGTTGATTTTCTAAGTTTAGGGGACTTGTAAAGGATGGGAGTTTGTGATCAGTGAAGTGTTAATAGAGGGGTTTTTGATAAGTGTTTAATTACTAAGGAATAAAATTGGTAATACAGGGAATATACAATTTTGGGAGTTGATTTTCTAAGTTTAGGGGACTTGTAAAGGATGGGAGTTTGTGATCAGTGAAGTGTTAATAGAGGGGTTTTTGATAAGGGTTTAATTACTAAGGAATAAAATTGGTAATACAGGGAATATACAAATTTGGGAGTTGATTTTCTAAGTTTAGGGGACTTGTAAAGGATGGGAGTTTGTGATCAGTGAAGTTTTAATAGAGGGGTTTTTGATAAGGGTTTAATTACTAAGGAATAAAATTGGTAATACAGGGAATATACAACTTTGGGAGTTGATTTTCTAAGTTTAGGGGACTTGTAAAGGATGGGAGTTTGTGATCAGTGAAGTGTTAATAGAGGGGTGTTTGATAAGTGTTTAATTACTAAGGAATAAAATTGGTAATACAGGGAATATACAACTTTGGGAGTTTATTTTCTAAGTTTAGGGGACTTGTAAAGGATGGGAGTTTGTGATCAGTGAAGTGTTAATAGAGGGGTTTTTGATAAGGGTTTAATTACTAAGGAATAAAATTGGTAATACAGGGAATATACAACTTTGGGAGTTTATTTTCTAAGTTTAGGGGACTTGTAAAGGATGGGAGTTTGTGATCAGTGAAGTTTTAATAGAGGGGTTTTTGATAAGTGTTTAATTACTAAGGAATAAAATTGGTAATACAGGGAATATACAACTTTGGGAGTTTATTTTCTAAGTTTAGGGGACTTGTAAAGGATGGGAGTTTGTGATCAGTGAAGTGTTAATAGAGGGATCTTTTGATAAGTGTTTAATTACTAAGGAATAAAATTGGTAATACAGGGAATATACAACTTTGGGAGTTTATTTTCTAAGTTTAGGGGACTTGTAAAGGATGGGAGTTTGTGATCAGTGAAGTGTTAATAGAGGGGTTTTTGATAAGTGTTTAATTACTAAGGAATAAAATTGGTAATACAGGGAATATACAACTTTGGGAGTTTATTTTCTAAGTTTAGGGGACTTGTAAAGGATGGGAGTTTGTGATCAGTGAAGTGTTAATAGAGGGGTTTTTGATAAGGGTTTAATTACTAAGGAATAAAATTGGTAATACAGGGAATATACAACTTTGGGAGTTTATTTTCTAAGTTTAGGGGACTTGTGAAGGATGGGAGTTTGTGATCAGTGAAGTTTTAATAGAGGGGTTTTTGATAAGTGTTTAATTACTAAGGAATAAAATTGGTAATACAGGGAATATACAACTTTGGGAGTTTATTTTCTAAGTTTAGGGGACTTGTAAAGGATGGGAGTTTGTGATCAGTGAAGTGTTAATAGAGGGATCTTTTGATAAGTGTTTAATTACTAAGGAATAAAATTGGTAATACAGGGAATATACAACTTTGGGAGTTTATTTTCTAAGTTTAGGGGACTTGTAAAGGATGGGAGTTTGTGATCAGTGAAGTTTTAATAGAGGGGTTTTTGATAAGTGTTTAATTACTAAGGAATAAAATTGGTAATACAGGGAATATACAACTTTGGGAGTTTATTTTCTAAGTTTAGGGGACTTGTAAAGGATGGGAGTTTGTGATCAGTGAAGTTTTAATAGAGGGGTTTTTGATAAGTGTTTAATTACTAAGGAATAAAATTGGTAATACAGGGAATATACAACTTTGGGAGTTTATTTTCTAAGTTTAGGGGACTTGTAAAGGATGGGAGTTTGTGATCAGTGAAGTGTTAATAGAGGGATCTTTTGATAAGTGTTTAATTACTAAGGAATAAAATTGGTAATACAGGGAATATACAACTTTGGGAGTTTATTTTCTAAGTTTAGGGGACTTGTAAAGGATGGGAGTTTGTGATCAGTGAAGTGTTAATAGAGGGGTTTTTGATAAGTGTTTAATTACTAAGGAATAAAATTGGTAATACAGGGAATATACAACTTTGGGAGTTTATTTTCTAAGTTTAGGGGACTTGTAAAGGATGGGAGTTTGTGATCAGTGAAGTGTTAATAGAGGGGTTTTTGATAAGGGTTTAATTACTAAGGAATAAAATTGGTAATACAGGGAATATACAACTTTGGGAGTTTATTTTCTAAGTTTAGGGGACTTGTGAAGGATGGGAGTTTGTGATCAGTGAAGTTTTAATAGAGGGGTTTTTGATAAGTGTTTAATTACTAAGGAATAAAATTGGTAATACAGGGAATATACAACTTTGGGAGTTTATTTTCTAAGTTTAGGGGACTTGTAAAGGATGGGAGTTTGTGATCAGTGAAGTGTTAATAGAGGGATCTTTTGATAAGTGTTTAATTACTAAGGAATAAAATTGGTAATACAGGGAATATACAACTTTGGGAGTTTATTTTCTAAGTTTAGGGGACTTGTAAAGGATGGGAGTTTGTGATCAGTGAAGTTTTAATAGAGGGGTTTTTGATAAGTGTTTAATTACTAAGGAATAAAATTGGTAATACAGGGAATATACAACTTTGGGAGTTGATTTTCTAAGTTTAGGGGACTTGTAAAGGATGGGAGTTTGTGATCAGTGAAGTTTTAATAGAGGGGTTTTTGATAAGTGTTTAATTACTAAGGAATAAAATTGGTAATATAGGGAATATACAACTTTGGGAGTTTATTTTCTAAGTTTAGGGGACTTGTAAAGGATGGGAGTTTGTGATCAGTCAAGTGTTAATAGAGGGGTTTTTGATAAGTGTTTAATTACTAAGGAATAAAATTGGTAATACAGGGAATATACAACTTTGGGAGTTGATTTTCTAAGTTTAGGGGACTTGTAAAGGATGGGAGTTTGTGATCAGTGAAGTGTTAATAGAGGGGTTTTTGATAAGTGTTTAATTACTAAGGAATAAAATCTTAATACAGGGAATATACAACTTTGGGAGTTTATTTTCTAAGTTTAGGGGACTTGTAAAGGATGGGAGTTTGTGATCAGTGAAGTGTTAATAGAGGGGTTTTTGATAAGGGTTTAATTACTAAGGAATAAAATTGGTAATACAGGGAATATACAACTTTGGGAGTTTATTTTCTAAGTTTAGGGGACTTGTAAAGGATGGGAGTTTGTGATCAGTGAAGTGTTAATAGAGGGGTTTTTGATAAGTGTTTAATTACTAAGGAATAAAATTGGTAATACAGGGAATATACAACTTTGGGAGTTTATTTTCTAAGTTTAGGGGACTTGTAAAGGATGGGAGTTTGTGATCAGTGAAGTTTTAATAGAGGGTTTTTTGATAAGTGTTTAATTACTAAGGAATAAAATTGGTAATACAGGGAATATACAACTTTGGGAGTTTATTTTCTAAGTTTAGGGGACTTGTAAAGGATGGGAGTTTGTGATCAGTGAAGTTTTAATAGAGGGGTTTTTGATAAGTGTTTAATTACTAAGGAATAAAATTGGTAATACAGGGAATATACAACTTTGAGAGTTGATTTTCTAAGTTTAGGGGACTTGTAAAGGATGGGAGTTTGTGATCAGTGAAGTGTTAATAGAGGGGTTTTTGATAAGTGTTCAATTACTAAGGAATAAAATTGGTAATACAGGGAATATACAACTTTGGGAGTTGATTTTCTAAGTTTAGGGGACTTGTAAAGGATGGGAGTTTGTGATCAGTGAAGTTTTAATAGAGGGGTTTTTGATAAGTGTTTAATTACTAAGGAATAAAATTGGTAATACAGGGAATATACAACTTTGGGAGTTGATTTTCTAAGTTTAGGGGACTTGTAAAGGATGGGAGTTTGTGATCAGTGAAGTGTTAATAGAGGGGTTTTTGATAAGTGTTTAATTACTAAGGAATAAAATTGGTAATACAGGGAATATACAACTTTGGGAGTTTATTTTCTAAGTTTAGGGGACTTGTAAAGGATGGGAGTTTGTGATCAGTGAAGTTTTAATAGAGGGGTGTTTGATAAGTGTTTAATTACTAAGGAATAAAATTGGTAATACAGGGAATATACAACTTTGGGATTTGATTTTCTAAGTTTAGGGGACTTGTAAAGGATGGGAGTTTGTGATCAGTGAAGTGTTAATAGAGGGGTTTTTGATAAGTGTTTAATTACTAAGGAATAAAATTGGTAATACAGGGAATATACAACTTTGGGAGTTTATTTTCTAAGTTTAGGGGACTTGTAAAGGATGGGAGTTTGTGATCAGTGAAGTGTTAATAGAGGGGTTTTTGATAAGTGTTTAATTACTAAGGAATAAAATTGGTAATACAGGGAATATACAACTTTGGGAGTTGATTTTCTAAGTTTAGGGGACTTGTAAAGGATGGGAGTTTGTGATCAGTGAAGTGTTAATAGAGGGGTTTTTGATAAGTGTTTAATTACTAAGGAATAAAATTGGTAATACAGGGAATATACAACTTTGGGAGTTGATTTTCTAAGTTTAGGGGACTTGTAAAGGATGGGAGTTTGTGATCAGTGAAGTGTTAATAGAGGGGTTTTTGATAAGTATTTAATTACTAAGGAATAAAATTGGTAATACAGGGAATATACAACTTTGGGAGTTGATTTTCTAAGTTTAGGGGACTTGTAAAGGATGGGAGTTTGTGATCAGTGAAGTTTTAATAGAGGGGTTTTTGATAAGTGTTTAATTACTAAGGAATAAAATTGGTAATACAGGGAATATACAACTTTGGGAGTTGATTTTCTAAGTTTAGGGGACTTGTAAAGGATGGGAGTTTGTGATCAGTGAAGTGTTAATAGAGGGGTTTTTGATAAGTGTTTAATTACTAAGGAATAAAATTGGTAATACAGGGAATATACAACTTTCGGAGTTTATTTTCTAAGTTTAGGGGACTTGTAAAGGATGGGAGTTTGTGATCAGTGAAGTTTTAATAGAGGGGTTTTTGATAAGTGTTTAATTACTAAGGAATAAAATTGGTAATACAGGGAATATACAACTTTGGGAGTTTATTTTCTAAGTTTAGGGGACTTGTAAAGGATGGGAGTTTGTGATCAGTGAAGTGTTAATAGAGGGGTTTTTGATAAGTGTTTAATTACTAAGGAATAAAATTGGTAATACAGGGAATATACAACTTTGGGAGTTGATTTTCTAAGTTTAGGGGACTTGTAAAGGATGGGAGTTTGTGATCAGTGAAGTGTTAATAGAGGGGTTTTTGATAAGTGTTTAATTACTAAGGAATAAAAATTGGTAATACAGGGAATATACAACTTTGGGAGTTGATTTTCTAAGTTTAGGGGACTTGTAAAGGATGGGAGTTTGTGATCAGTGAAGTTTTAATAGAGGGGTTTTTGATAAGTGTTTAATTACTAAGGAATAAAATTGGTAATACAGGGAATATACAACTTTGGGAGTTGATTTTCTAAGTTTAGGGGACTTGTAAAGGATGGGAGTTTGTGATCAGTGAAGTGTTAATAGAGGGGTTTTTGATAAGTGTTTAATTACTAAGGAATAAAATTGGTAATACAGGGAATATACAACTTTGGGAGTTTATTTTCTAAGTTTAGGGGACTTGTAAAGGATGGGAGTTTGTGATCAGTGAAGTGTTAATAGAGGGGTTTTTGATAAGTGTTTAATTACTAACGGAATAAAATTGGTAATACAGGGAATATACAACTTTGGGAGTTTATTTTCTAAGTTTAGGGGACTTGTAAAGGATGGGAGTTTGTGATCAGTGAAGTGTTAATAGAGGGGTTTTTGATAAGTGTTTAATTACTAAGGAATAAAATTGGTAATACAGGGAATATACAACTTTGGGAGTTTATTTTCTAAGTTTAGGGGACTTGTAAAGGATGGGAGTTTGTGATCAGTGAAGTGTTAATAGAGGGGTTTTTGATAAGTGTTTAATTACTAAGGAATAAAATTGGTAATACAGGGAATATACAACTTTGGGAGTTGATTTTCTAAGTTTAGGGGACTTGTAAAGGATGGGAGTTTGTGATCAGTGAAGTGTTAATAGAGGGGTTTTTGATAAGTGTTTAATTACTAAGGAATAAAATTGGTAATACAGGGAATATACAACTTTGGGAGTTTATTTTCTAAGTTTAGGGGACTTGTAAAGGATGGGAGTTTGTGATCAGTGAAGTTTTAATAGAGGGGTTTTTGATAAGTGTTTAATTACTAAGGAATAAAATTGGTAATACAGGGAATATACAACTTTGGGAGTTGATTTTCTAAGTTTAGGGGACTTGTAAAGGATGGGAGTTTGTGATCAGTGAAGTGTTAATAGAGGGGTTTTTGATAAGTGTTTAATTACTAAGGAATAAAATTGGTAATACAGGGAATATACAACTTTGGGAGTTGATTTTCTAAGTTTAGGGGACTTGTAAAGGATGGGAGTTTGTGATCAGTGAAGTGTTAATAGAGGGGTTTTTGATAAGTGTTTAATTACTAAGGAATAAAATTGGTAATACAGGGAATATACAACTTTGGGAGTTTATTTTCTAAGTTTAGGGGACTTGTAAAGGATGGGAGTTTGTGATCAGTGAAGTTTTAATAGAGGGGTTTTTGATAAGTGTTTAATTACTAAGGAATAAAATTGGTAATACAGGGAATATACAACTTTGGGAGTTTATTTTCTAAGTTTAGGGGACTTGTAAAGGATGGGAGTTTGTGATCAGTGAAGTGTTAATAGAGGGGTTTTTGATAAGTGTTTAATTACTAAGGAATAAAATTGGTAATACAGGGAATATACAACTTTGGGAGTTGATTTTCTAAGTTTAGGGGACTTGTAAAGGATGGGAGTTTGTGATCAGTGAAGTGTTAATAGAGGGGTTTTTGATAAGTGTTTAATTACTAAGGAATAAAATTGGTAATACAGGGAATATACAACTTTGGGAGTTGATTTTCTAAGTTTAGGGGACTTGTAAAGGATGGGAGTTTGTGATCAGTGAAGTGTTAATAGAGGGGTTTTTGATAAGTGTTTAATTACTAACGAATAAAATTGGTAATACAGGGAATATACAACTTTGGGAGTTTATTTTCTAAGTTTAGGGGACTTGTAAAGGATGGGAGTTTGTGATCAGTGAAGTGTTAATAGAGGGGTTTTTGATAAGTGTTTAATTACTAAGGAATAAAATTGGTAATACAGGGAATATACAACTTTGGGAGTTGATTTTCTAAGTTTAGGGGACTTGTAAAGGATGGGAGTTTGTGATCAGTGAAGTGTTAATAGAGGGGTTTTTGATAAGTGTTTAATTACTAAGGAATAAAATTGGTAATACAGGGAATATACAACTTTGGGAGTTGATTTTCTAAGTTTAGGGGACTTGTAAAGGATGGGAGTTTGTGATCAGTGAAGTTTTAATAGAGGGGTTTTTGATAAGTGTTTAATTACTAAGGAATAAAATTGGTAATTACAGGGAATATACAACTTTGGGAGTTGATTTTCTAAGTTTAGGGGACTTGTAAAGGATGGGAGTTTGTGATCAGTGAAGTGTTAATAGAGGGGTTTTTGATAAGTGTTTAATTACTAAGGAATAAAATTGGTAATACAGGATAATATACAACTTTGGGAGTTTATTTTCTAAGTTTAGGGGACTTGTAAAGGATGGGAGTTTGTGATCAGTGAAGTGTTAATAGAGGGGTTTTTGATAAGTGTTTAATTACTAAGGAATAAAATTGGTAATACAGGGAATATACAACTTTGGGAGTTGATTTTCTAAGTTTAGGGGACTTGTAAAGGATGGGAGTTTGTGATCAGTGAAGTGTTAATAGAGGGGTTTTTGATAAGTGTTTAATTACTAAGGAATAAAATTGGTAATACAGGGAATATACAACTTTGGGAGTTTATTTTCTAAGTTTAGGGGACTTGTAAAGGATGGGAGTTTGTGATCAGTGAAGTGTTAATAGAGGGGTTTTTGATAAGTGTTTAATTACTAAGGAATAAAATTGGTAATACAGGGAATATACAACTTTGGGAGTTTATTTTCTAAGTTTAGGGGACTTGTAAAGGATGGGAGTTTGTGATCAGTGAAGTTTTAATAGAGGGGTTTTTGATAAGTGTTTAATTACTAAGGAATAAAATTGGTAATACAGGGAATATACAACTTTGGGAGTTTATTTTCTAAGTTTAGGGGACTTGTAAAGGATGGGAGTTTGTGATCAGTGAAGTTTTAATAGAGGGGTTTTTGATAAGTGTTTAATTACTAAGGAATAAAATTGGTAATACAGGGAATATACAACTTTGGGAGTTTATTTTCTAAGTTTAGGGGACTTGTAAAGGATGGGAGTTTGTGATCAGTGAAGTGTTAATAGAGGGGTTTTTGATAAGTGTTTAATTACTAAGGAATAAAATTGGTAATACAGGGAATATACAACTTTGGGAGTTGATTTTCTAAGTTTAGGGGACTTGTAAAGGATGGGAGTTTGTGATCAGTGAAGTTTTAATAGAGGGGTTTTTGATAAGTGTTTAATTACTAAGGAATAAAATTGGTAATACAGGGAATATACAACTTTGGGAGTTTATTTTCTAAGTTTAGGGGACTTGTAAAGGATGGGAGTTTGTGATCAGTGAAGTGTTAATAGAGGGGTTTTTGATAAGTGTTTAATTACTAAGGAATAAAATTGGTAATACAGGGAATATACAACTTTGGGAGTTTATTTTCTAAGTTTAGGGGACTTGTAAAGGATGGGAGTTTGTGATCAGTGAAGTTTTAATAGAGGGGTTTTTGATAAGTGTTTAATTACTAAGGAATAAAATTGGTAATACAGGGAATATACAACTTTGGGAGTTTATTTTCTAAGTTTAGGGGACTTGTAAAGGATGGGAGTTTGTGATCAGTGAAGTTTTAATAGAGGGGTTTTTGATAAGTGTTTAATTACTAAGGAATAAAATTGGTAATACAGGGAATATACAACTTTGGGAGTTTATTTTCTAAGTTTAGGGGACTTGTAAAGGATGGGAGTTTGTGATCAGTGAAGTTTTAATAGAGGGGTTTTTGATAAGTGTTTAATTACTAAGGAATAAAATTGGTAATACAGGGAATATACAACTTTGGGAGTTTATTTTCTAAGTTTAGGGGACTTGTAAAGGATGGGAGTTTGTGATCAGTGAAGTGTTAATAGAGGGGTTTTTGATAAGTGTTTAATTACTAAGGAATAAAATTGGTAATACAGGGAATATACAACTTTGGGAGTTTATTTTCTAAGTTTAGGGGACTTGTAAAGGATGGGAGTTTGTGATCAGTGAAGTGTTAATAGAGGGGTTTTTGATAAGTGTTTAATTACTAAGGAATAAAATTGGTAATACAGGGAATATACAACTTTGGGAGTTTATTTTCTAAGTTTAGGGGACTTGTAAAGGATGGGAGTTTGTGATCAGTGAAGTTTTAATAGAGGGGTTTTTGATAAGTGTTTAATTACTAAGGAATAAAATTGGTAATACAGGGAATATACAACTTTGGGAGTTGATTTTCTAAGTTTAGGGGACTTGTAAAGGATGGGAGTTTGTGATCAGTGAAGTGTTAATAGAGGGGTTTTTGATAAGTGTTTAATTACTAAGGAATAAAATTGGTAATACAGGGAATATACAACTTTGGGAGTTTATTTTCTAAGTTTAGGGGACTTGTAAAGGATGGGAGTTTGTGATCAGTGAAGTTTTAATAGTGGGGTTTTTGATAAGTGTTTAATTACTAAGGAATAAAATTGGTAATACAGGGAATATACAACTTTGGGAGTTTATTTTCTAAGTTTAGGGGACTTGTAAAGGATGGGAGTTTGTGATCAGTGAAGTGTTAATAGAGGGGTTTTTGATAAGTGTTTAATTACTAAGGAATAAAATTGGTAATACAGGGAATATACAACTTTGGGAGTTTATTTTCTAAGTTTAGGGGACTTGTAAAGGATGGGAGTTTGTGATCAGTGAAGTTTTAATAGAGGGGTTTTTGATAAGTGTTTAATTACTAAGGAATAAAATTGGTAATACAGGGAATATACAACTTTGGGAGTTTATTTTCTAAGTTTAGGGGACTTGTAAAGGATGGGAGTTTGTGATCAGTGAAGTTTTAATAGAGGGGTTTTTGATAAGTGTTTTAATTACTAAGGAATAAAATTGGTAATACAGGGAATATACAACTTTGGGAGTTTATTTTCTAAGTTTAGGGGACTTGTAAAGGATGGGAGTTTGTGATCAGTGAAGTTTTAATAGAGGGGTTTTTGATAAGTGTTTAATTACTAAGGAATAAAATTGGTAATACAGGGAATATACAACTTTGGGAGTTTATTTTCTAAGTTTAGGGGACTTGTAAAGGATGGGAGTTTGTGATCAGTGAAGTGTTAATAGAGGGGTTTTTGATAAGTGTTTAATTACTAAGGAATAAAATTGGTAATACAGGGAATATACAACTTTGGGAGTTTATTTTCTAAGTTTAGGGGACTTGTAAAGGATGGGAGTTTGTGATCAGTGAAGTGTTAATAGAGGGGTTTTTGATAAGTGTTTAATTACTAAGGAATAAAATTGGTAATACAGGGAATATACAACTTTGGGAGTTTATTTTCTAAGTTTAGGGGGACTTGTAAAGGATGGGAGTTTGTGATCAGTGAAGTGTTAATAGAGGGGTTTTTGATAAGTGTTTAATTACTAAGGAATAAAATTGGTAATTACAGGGAATATACAACTTTGGGAGTTTATTTTCTAAGTTTAGGGGACTTGTAAAGGATGGGAGTTTGTGATCAGTGAAGTGTTAATAGAGGGGTTTTTGATAAGTGTTTAATTACTAAGGAATAAAATTGGTAATACAGGGAATATACAACTTTGGGAGTTTATTTTCTAAGTTTAGGGGACTTGTAAAGGATGGGAGTTTGTGATCAGTGAAGTTTTAATAGAGGGGTTTTTGATAAGTGTTTAATTACTAAGGAATAAAATTGGTAATACAGGGAATATACAACTTTGGGAGTTGATTTTCTAAGTTTAGGGGACTTGTAAAGGATGGGAGTTTGTGATCAGTGAAGTGTTAATAGAGGGGTTTTTGATAAGTGTTTAATTACTAAGGAATAAAATTGGTAATACAGGGAATATACAACTTTGGGAGTTTATTTTCTAAGTTTAGGGGACTTGTAAAGGATGGGAGTTTGTGATCAGTGAAGTGTTTAATAGAGGGGTTTTTGATAAGTGTTTAATTACTAAGGAATAAAATTGGTAATACAGGGAATATACAACTTTGGGAGTTTATTTTCTAAGTTTAGGGGACTTGTAAAGGATGGGAGTTTGTGATCAGTGAAGTTTTAATAGAGGGGTTTTTGATAAGTGTTTAATTACTAAGGAATAAAATTGGTAATACAGGGAATATACAACTTTGGGAGTTGATTTTCTAAGTTTAGGGGACTTGTAAAGGATGGGAGTTTGTGATCAGTGAAGTTTTAATAGAGGGGTTTTTGATAAGTGTTTAATTACTAAGGAATAAAATTGGTAATACAGGGAATATACAACTTTGGGAGTTTATTTTCTAAGTTTAGGGGACTTGTAAAGGATGGGAGTTTGTGATCAGTGAAGTTTTAATAGAGGGGTTTTTGATAAGTGTTTAATTACTAAGGAATAAAATTGGTAATACAGGGAATATACAACTTTGGGAGTTTATTTTCTAAGTTTAGGGGACTTGTAAAGGATGGGAGTTTGTGATCAGTGAAGTTTTAATAGAGGGGTTTTTGATAAGTGTTTAATTACTAAGGAATAAAATTGGTAATACAGGGAATATACAACTTTGGGAGTTGATTTTCTAAGTTTAGGGGGACTTGTAAAGGATGGGAGTTTGTGATCAGTGAAGTTTTAATAGAGGGGTTTTTGATAAGTGTTTAATTACTAAGGAATAAAATTGGTAATACAGGGAATATACAACTTTGGGAGTTTATTTTCTAAGTTTAGGGGACTTGTAAAGGATGGGAGTTTGTGATCAGTGAAGTTTTAATAGAGGGGTTTTTGATAAGTGTTTAATTACTAAGGAATAAAATTGGTAATACAGGGAATATACAACTTTGGGAGTTGATTTTCTAAGTTTAGGGGACTTGTAAAGGATGGGAGTTTGTGATCAGTGAAGTTTTAATAGAGGGGTTTTTGATAAGTGTTTAATTACTAAGGAATAAAATTGGTAATACAGGGAATATACAACTTTGGGAGTTGATTTTCTAAGTTTAGGGGACTTGTAAAGGATGGGAGTTTGTGATCAGTGAAGTTTTAATAGAGGGGTTTTTGATAAGTGGTTTAATTACTAAGGAATAAAAATTGGTAATACAGGGAATATACAACTTTGGGGAGTTGATTTTCTAAGTTTAGGGGACTTGTAAAGGATGGGAGTTTGTGATCAGTGAAGTTTTTAATTAGAGGGGG